>CM051704.1:4627941-4725441 GCA_028022725.1 Lycodopsis pacificus
CAAACATGCGGGCCGGGTTCGGCCACGAATCCGCCAGCAAAAAAAAAAAAAAAAAACTTTTTTTTTTTTTATTATTATCATTTTTTTACAAAAATTAAAAGTTAGATGTGAAAATAAAAATATCCACATGGTCGAAATTATGAGATAGCATGTTGTCTGTGTGCCGACATTAAAACTATCACAACAGGTGGACAGGAGATGCAGCAACCCATAAAGAGGATTTCCAACAAGTGGTCGTGCCTTTCTCAACATGCGTACTTCTCTGTACTTGTAAACTCGTGGACTTGTGAAACGTCATCAGTCTCAGCCCAAGTACTGTTCCAATTCAAAGTTCACATCGAGCCAAGCACGGTCCTAATGCCAGGATGTGGCTCCGCCCATTTTACCGGGGATGCATCGGGAGGTGACTTGTCTGTACTTGGGACAGCCAAATATCCCAGAATGCATGTTGCAACAGGAAACAAGGGCGGAGGAGAAATCACACAACTGGAAGTTGAAACTTTCGAAATACTACTGTTGTTAAGTCACAGAAAGTAATTTTAGGATGTTTTGAGGCGAGAAGTTAGTTGTTTAAGCATCAAATCTGTGGTCGGTTTGTCAAGATTCAGCCGATTTAAAAATCTGCTCCGACGATTTCGGAGATCTGAGGTGTTGCTAGCGGGATCTGATCCACATACATTATTTATATATGTATATACGAAAACAGCAGGGTTGTCATATTTAGTTTGATTGTAAAAATACTTTACAGAAAAAAACGGATTAAACTCATGAGACCAGCTGAGGTGGTGATGTCATCAAGTAAGCTGCTGTTCCAATTGTCTGTAGGGCTGATAAAATCGATGAAAATCGATTCTTAAAAAGAGTAGGCAACGGATTTCATTATCGATTCGTTGTGTCGCGCAATTATTATGCCACTCAATAAGTCGCGGAGATGTTTGAGTATAAAAAAAAAAAAAGTTGAGTTGAGCCATTCATGCCGCCGGTCTCGCCGGGGGCTATTTGTGTTCATTTGCACTGGACGCGCCGGAGAGGGGGCGTGGCTTATCGCCCTGAAAGCCGTTCAACTGTCCGCCATTAACCATGGAAACAATAACCTATTTCTGCTTAGTACGTGTTGTGGAAGTCACAGATATCCTGGGAAACTAAACTAAATATGTTAGGAGTATTTACATTTACAACCGGCCCTTTGAGGGCAACCGTGATGCTGATGTGACCCCAGAGTGAAAATGAGTTTGACACCCCTGTCTTAAGGGATCAAATGATCCAGGAAGTCAGACAGCTGCTCTTCAACGTGGCTGGATGGGAATATTAAAATGTTGTGTAATACGTTTTATCACAGCCATTATAAATGTTATTTTATATCAGCAGACCATATATCTGCAATCCATACAGTATATAAATGGCTGGCAGCTGATGGCTTAATTTAATTAAGCCCTGCAGCAGAACTCACTTTGAGAGAAAAAAAATCAGGAAGATACCCTTCGTACAGAGAGCAGAGGAACTTAGTATATCTCAATTATCTTGCCTGCTTTAGTGTAAAGTGTAGTGTGTGTGCCCCTTACAGGTAGGTGTGTGTGTGTGTGTGCCCCTTACAGGTAGGTGTGTGTGTGTGTGCCCCTTACAGGTAGGTGTGTGTGTGTGTGCCCCTTACAGGTAGGTGTGTGTGTGTGCCCCTTCCAGGTAGGTGTGTGTGTGTGTGCCCCTTACAGGTAGGTAGGTGTGTGTGTGTGTGTGTGTGTGTGTGTGCCCCTTACAGGTAGGTAGGCGTGTGTGTGTGTGTGTGTGTGCCCCTTACAGGTAGGTAGGCGTGTGTGTGTGTGTGTGTGTGTGTGTGCCCCTTACAGGTAGCTAGGCGTGTGTGTGTGTGCCCCTTACAGGTAGGTAGGCGTGTGTGTGTGTGTGTGCCCCTTACAGGTAGGTAGGTGTGTGTGTGTGTGCCCCTTACAGGTAGGTAGGTGTGTGTGTGTGCCCCTTACAGGTAGGTAGGCGTGTGTGTGTGTGCCCCTTACAGGTAGGTAGGTGTGTGTGTGTGTGCCCCTTACAGGTAGGTAGGTGTGTGTGTGTGTGCCCCTTACAGGTAGGTAGGTGTGTGTGTCCCTTACAGGTAGGTAGGTGTGTGTGTCCCTTACAGGTAGGTAGGTGTGTGTGTGTGTGCCCCTTACAGGTAGGTAGGTGTGTGTGTGCCCCTTACAGGTAGGTAGGTGTGTGTGTGTGACCCTTACAGGTAGGTGTGTGTGTGTGTGTGTGTGTGCCCCTTACAGGTAGGTGTGTGTGTGTGTGTGCCCCTTACAGGTAGGTAGGTAGGTAGGCGTGTGTGTGTGTGTGTGTGTGTGCCCCTTACAGGTAGGTAGGTGTGTGTGTGCCCCTTACAGGTAGGTAGGTGTGTGTGTGCCCCTTACAGGTAGGTAGGTGTGTGTGTGCCCCTTACAGGTAGGTAGGTGTGTGTGTGCCCCTTACAGGTAGGTAGGTGTGTGTGTGTGTGTCCCTTACAGGTAGGTAGGTGTGTGTGTCCCTTACAGGTAGGTAGGTGTGTGTGTCCCTTACAGGTAGGTAGGTGTGTGTGTCCCTTACAGGTAGGTGTGTGTGTGTGTGCCCCTTACAGGTAGGTAGGTGTGTGTGTGTGTGCCCCTTACAGGTAGGTAGGTGTGTGTGTGTGTGCCCCTTACAGGTAGGTAGGCGTGTGTGTGTGTGTGTGCCCCTTACAGGTAGGTAGGTAGGTAGGCGTGTGTGTGTGTGTGTGTGCCCCTTACAGGTAGGTAGGCGTGTGTGTGTGTGTGTGTGTGCCCCTTACAGGTAGGTAGGTGTGTGTGTGTGTGTGTGCCCCTTACAGGTAGGTAGGTGTGTGTGTGTGCCCCTTACAGGTAGGTAGGTGTGTGTGTGTGTGTGCCCCTTACAGGTAGGTGTGTGTGTGTGTGTGCGCCCCTTACAGGTAGGTAGGCGTGTGTGTGCCCCTTACAGGTAGGTAGGCGTGTGTGTGCCCCTTACAGGTAGGTAGGCGTGTGTGTGCCCCTTACAGGTAGGTAGGCGTGTGTGTGCCCCTTACAGGTAGGTAGGCGTGTGTGTGCCCCTTACAGGTAGGTAGGCGTGTGTGTGTGTGTGTGTGCCCCTTACAGGTAGGTGTGTGTGTGTGTGTGTGCCCCTTACAGGTAGGTAGGTAGGTAGGCGTGTGTGTGTGTGTGTGTGTGCCCCTTACAGGTAGGTAGGCGTGTGTGTGTGTGTGTGTGTGTGCCCCTTACAGTTAGGTAGGTGTGTGTGTGTGTGCCCCTTACAGGTAGGTAGGTGTGTGTGTGTGTGCCCCTTACAGGTAGGTAGGTGTGTGTGTGTGTGTGCCCCTTACAGGTAGGTGTGTGTGTGTGTGTGCGCCCCTTACAGGTAGGTAGGTGTGTGTGTGCCCGCCCCTTACAGGTAGGTAGGTGTGTGTGTGCCCCTTACAGGTAGGTAGGTGTGTGTGTGCCCCTTACAGGTAGGTAGGTAGGTAGGTAGGCGTGTGTGTGTGTGTGCCCCTTACAGGTAGGTAGGCGTGTGTGTGTGTGTGTGTGTGCCCCCCTTACAGGTAGGTAGGCGTGTGTATGCCCCTTACAGGTAGGTAGGTGTGTGTGTGCCCCTTACAGGTAGGTAGGTGTGTGTGTGCCCCTTACAGGTAGGTAGGTGTGTGTGTGCCCCTTACAGGTAGGTAGGCGTGTGTGTGTGTGTGCCCCATACAGGTAGGTAGGCGTGTGTGTGTGTGTGTGTGCCCCCCTTACAGGTAGGTAGGCGTGTGTATGCCCCTTACAGGTAGGTAGGTGTGTGTGTGCCCCTTACAGGTAGGTAGGTGTGTGTGTGCCCCTTACAGGTAGATAGGTGTGTGTGCCCCTTACAGGTAGGTAGGCGTGTGTGTGCCCCTTACAGGTAGGTAGGCGTGTGTGTGTGTGTGTGTGTGTGCCCCATACAGGTAGGTAGGCGTGTGTGTGTGTGTGTGTGTGTGCCCCCCTTACAGGTAGGTAGGTGTGTGTGTCCCTTACAGGTAGGTAGGTGTGTGTGCCCCTTACAGGTAGGTAGGTGTGTGTGTGTGTGCCCCTTACAGGTAGGTAGGTGTGTGTGAGTGTGCCCCTTACAGGTAGGTAGGTGTGTGTGTGCCCCTTACAGGTAGGTAGGCGTGTGTGTGTGTGTGTGTGTGCCCCTTACAGGTAGGTGTGTGTGTGTGTGTGCCCCTTACAGGTAGGTAGGTAGGTAGGCGTGTGTGTGTGTGTGTGTGCCCCTTACAGGTAGGTAGGCGTGTGTGTGTGTGTGTGTGTGCCCCTTACAGGTAGGTAGGTGTGTGTGTGTGTGCCCCTTACAGGTAGGTAGGTGTGTGTGTGTGTGTGCCCCTTACAGGTAGGTGTGTGTGTGTGTGTGCGCCCCTTACAGGTAGGTAGGTGTGTGTGTGCCCGCCCCTTACAGGTAGGTAGGTGTGTGTGTGCCCCTTACAGGTAGGTAGGTGTGTGTGTGCCCCTTACAGGTAGGTAGGTAGGTAGGTAGGCGTGTGTGTGTGTGTGCCCCTTACAGGTAGGTAGGCGTGTGTGTGTGTGTGTGTGTGCCCCCCTTACAGGTAGGTAGGCGTGTGTATGCCCCTTACAGGTAGGTAGGTGTGTGTGTGCCCCTTACAGGTAGGTAGGTGTGTGTGTGCCCCTTACAGGTAGGTAGGTGTGTGTGTGCCCCTTACAGGTAGGTAGGCGTGTGTGTGTGTGTGCCCCATACAGGTAGGTAGGCGTGTGTGTGTGTGTGTGTGCCCCCCTTACAGGTAGGTAGGCGTGTGTATGCCCCTTACAGGTAGGTAGGTGTGTGTGTGCCCCTTACAGGTAGGTAGGTGTGTGTGTGCCCCTTACAGGTAGATAGGTGTGTGTGCCCCTTACAGGTAGGTAGGCGTGTGTGTGTGTGTGTGTGTGTGCCCCCCTTACAGGTAGGTAGGCGTGTGTATGCCCCTTACAGGGAGGTAGGTGTGTGTGTGCCCCTTACATGTAGGTAGGTGTGTGTGTGCCCCTTACAGGTAGGTAGGTGTGTGTGTGCCCCTTACAGGTAGGTAGGCGTGTGTGTGTGTGTGTGTGTGTGCCCCATACAGGTAGGTAGGCGTGTGTGTGTGTGTGTGTGTGTGCCCCCCTTACAGGTAGGTAGGTGTGTGTGTCCCTTACAGGTAGGTAGGTGTGTGTGCCCCTTACAGGTAGGTAGGTGTGTGTGTGTGTGCCCCTTACAGGTAGGTAGGTGTGTGTGAGTGTGCCCCTTACAGGTAGGTAGGTGTGTGTGTGCCCCTTACAGGTAGGTAGGCGTGTGTGTGTGTGTGTGTGTGCCCCTTACAGGTAGGTGTGTGTGTGTGTGTGCCCCTTACAGGTAGGTAGGTAGGTAGGCGTGTGTGTGTGTGTGTGTGCCCCTTACAGGTAGGTAGGCGTGTGTGTGTGTGTGTGTGTGCCCCTTACAGGTAGGTAGGTGTGTGTGTGTGTGCCCCTTACAGGTAGGTAGGTGTGTGTGTGTGTGTGTGTGCCCCTTACAGGTAGGTGTGTGTGTGTGTGTGCGCCCCTTACAGGTAGGTAGGTGTGTGTGTGCCCGCCCCTTACAGGTAGGTAGGTGTGTGTGTGCCCCTTACAGGCAGGTAGGTGTGTGTGTGCCCCTTACAGGTAGGTAGGTAGGTAGGTAGGCGTGTGTGTGTGTGTGCCCCTTACAGGTAGGTAGGCGTGTGTGTGTGTGTGTGTATGCCCCCCTTACAGGTAGGTAGGCGTGTGTATGCCCCTTACAGGTAGGTAGGTGTGTGTGTGCCCCTTACAGGTAGGTAGGTGTGTGTGTGCCCCTTACAGGTAGGTAGGTGTGTGTGTGCCCCTTACAGGTAGGTAGGCGTGTGTGTGTGTGTGCCCCATACAGGTAGGTAGGCGTGTGTGTGTGTGTGTGTGTGCCCCCCTTACAGGTAGGTAGGCGTGTGTATGCCCCTTACAGGTAGGTAGGTGTGTGTGTGCCCCTTACAGGTAGGTAGGTGTGTGTGTGCCCCTTACAGGTAGATAGGTGTGTGTGTGTGTGCCCCTTACAGGTAGGTAGGTGTGTGTGTGTGTGTGCCCCTTACAGGTAGGTGTGTGTGTGTGTGTGCGCCCCTTACAGGTAGGTAGGTGTGTGTGTGCCCGCCCCTTACAGGTAGGTAGGTGTGTGTGTGCCCCTTACAGGTAGGTAGGTGTGTGTGTGCCCCTTACAGGTAGGTAGGTAGGTAGGCGTGTGTGTGTGTGTGCCCCTTACAGGTAGGTAGGCGTGTGTGTGTGTGTGTGTGTGCCCCCCTTACAGGTAGGTAGGCGTGTGTATGCCCCTTACAGGTAGGTAGGTGTGTGTGTGCGCCCCTTACAGGTAGGTAGGTAGGTAGGTAGGCGTGTGTGTGTGTGTGCCCCTTACAGGTAGGTAGGCGTGTGTGTGTGTGTGTGTGTGCGCCCCTTACAGGTAGGTAGGTGTGTGTGTGTGTGCCCCTTACAGGTAGGTAGGTGTGTGTGCGCCCCTTACAGGTAGGTAGGTGTGTGTGTGCCCCTTACAGGTAGGTAGGTGTGTGTGTGCGTGTGTGTGCCCCTTACAGGTAGGTGTGTGTGTGTGTGTGTGTGCCCCTTACAGGTAGGTAGGTAGGTAGGCGTGTGTGTGTGTGTGTGTGCCCCTTACAGGTAGGTGTGTGTGTGTGTGTGTGCCCCTTACAGGTAGGTAGGCGTGTGTGTGCCCCTTACAGGTAGGTAGGCGTGTGTGTGCCCCTTACAGGTAGGTAGGCGTGTGTGTGCCCCTTACAGGTAGGTAGGCGTGTGTGTGCCCCTTACAGGTAGGTAGGCGTGTGTGTGTGTGTTTGTGCCCCTTACAGGTAGGTAGGCGTGTGTGTGTGTGTGTGTGTGCCCCTTACAGGTAGGTAGGTGTGTGTGTGTGTGCCCCTTACAGGTAGGTAGGTGTGTGTGTGTTTGCCCCTTACAGGTAGGTAGGTGTGTGTGTGTGTGCCCCTTACAGGTAGGTAGGTGTGTGTGTGTGTCCCCCTTACAGGTAGGTAGGTGTGTGTGTGTGTGTGCCCCTTACAGGTAGGTGTGTGTGTGTGTGCCCCTTACAGGTAGGTGTGTGTGTGTGTGTGTGTGCCCCTTACAGGTAGGTAGGTGTGTGTGTGTGCCCCTTACAGGTAGGTGTGTGTGTGTGTGCCCCTTACAGGTAGGTAGGCGTGTGTGTGTGTGTGCCCCTTACAGGTAGATAGGTGTGTGTGTGTGCCCCTTACAGGTAGGTAGGTGTGTGTGTGCCCCTTACAGGTAGGTGTGTGTGTGTGTGTGTGTGCCCCTTACAGGTAGGTAGGTAGGTAGGCGTGTGTGTGTGTGTGTGCCCCTTACAGGTAGGTAGGTAGCTGGCGTGTGTGTGTGTGTGTGCCCCTTACAGGTAGGTAGGTAGGTAGGCGTGTGTGTGTGTGTGTGCCCCTTACAGGTAGGTAGTTGTGTGTGTGCCCCTTACAGGTAGGTAGGTGTGTGTGTGCCCCTTACAGGTAGGTAGGTGTGTGTGTGTGTGTCCCTTACAGGTAGGTAGGTGTGTGTGTCCCTTACAGGTAGGTAGGTGTGTGTGTCCCTCACAGGTAGGTAGGTGTGTGTGTCCCTCACAGGTAGGTAGGTGTGTGTGTCCCTTACAGGTAGGTAGGTGTGTGTGTCCCTTACAGGTAGGTAGGTGTGTGTGCCCCTTACAGGTAGGTAGGTGTGTGTGTGTGTGCCCCTTACAGGTAGGTAGGTGTGTGTGTGTGTGCCCCTTACAGGTAGGTAGGTGTGTGTGTGTGTGCCCCTTACAGGTAGGTGTGTGTGTGTGTGTGCCCCTTACAGGTAGGTAGGTAGGTAGGCGTGTGTGTGTGTGTGTGTGTGCCCCTTACAGGTAGGTAGGCGTGTGTGTGTGTGTGTGTGTGTGTGCCCCTTACAGGTAGGTAGGTGTGTGTGTGTGTGCCCCTTACAGGTAGGTAGGTGTGTGTGTGCCCCTTACAGGTAGGTAGGTGTGTGTGTGTGTGTGCCCCTTACAGGTAGGTGTGTGTGTGTGTGTGCGCCCCTTACAGGTAGGTAGGTGTGTGTGTGCCCGCCCCTTACAGGTAGGTAGGTGTGTGTGTGCCCCTTACAGGTAGGTAGGCGTGTGTGTGCCCCTTACAGGTAGGTAGGTAGGTAGGTAGGCGTGTGTGTGTGTGTGCCCCTTACAGGTAGGTAGGCGTGTGTGTGTGTGTGTGCCCCCCTTACAGGTAGGTAGGCGTGTGTATGCCCCTTACAGGTAGGTAGGTGTGTGTGTGCCCCTTACAGGTAGGTAGGTGTGTGTGTGCCCCTTACAGGTAGGTAGGTGTGTGTGTGCCCCTTACAGGTAGGTAGGCGTGTGTGTGTGTGTGCCCCATACAGGTAGGTAGGCGTGTGTGTGTGTGTGTGTGTGCCCCCCTTACAGGTAGGTAGGCGTGTGTATGCCCCTTACAGGTAGGTAGGTGTGTGTGTGCCCCTTACAGGTAGGTAGGTGTGTGTGTGCCCCTTACAGGTAGATAGGTGTGTGTGTGCCCCTTACAGGTAGGTAGGTGTGTGTGTGCCCCTTACAGGTAGGTGTGTGTGTGTGTGTGCCCCTTACAGGTAGGCGTGTGTGTGTGTGTGTGCCCCTTACAGGTAGGTGTGTGTGTGTGCCCCTTACAGGTAGGCGTGTGTGTGTGTGTGCCCCTTACAGGTAGGTAGGTAGGTAGGCGTGTGTGTGTGCCCCTTACAGGTAGGTGTGTGTGTGTGTGCCCCTTACAGGTAGGTAGGTGTGTGTGTGCCCCTTACAGGTAGGTGTGTGTGTGTGTGCCCCTTACAGGTAGGTAGGTAGGTAGGCGTGTGTGTGTGTGTGTGCCCCTTACAGGTAGGTAGGTGTGTGTTTGCCCCTTACAGGTAGGTAGGTGTGTGTGTGCCCCTTACAGGTAGGTGTGTGTGTGTGCCCCTTACAGGTAGGTAGGTGTGTGTGTGCCCCTTACAGGTAGGTAGGTGTGTGTGTGTGTGTCCCTTACAGGTAGGTAGGTGTGTGTGTCCCTTACAGGTAGGTAGGTGTGTGTGTGCCCCTTACAGGTAGGTAGGCGTGTGTGCGCCCCTTACAGGTAGGTAGGCGTGTGTGTGTGCCCCTTACAGGTAGGCGTGTGTGTGTGTGTGTGTGCCCCTTACAGGTGGGTAGGCGTGTGTGTGTGTGTGTGTGCGCCCCTTACAGGTAGGTAGGTGTGTGTGTGTGTGTGTGTGTGTGTGCCCCCCTTACAGGTAGGTAGGCGTGTGTATGCCCCTTACAGGGAGGTAGGTGTGTGTGTGCCCCTTACAGGTAGGTCGGCGTGTGTGTGTGCCCCTTACAGGTAGGTAGGTGTGTGTGTGTGTGTGTGTGCGCCCCTTACAGGTAGGTAGGTGTGTGTGCGCCCCTTACAGGTAGGTAGGTGTGTGTGCGCCCCTTACAGGTAGGTAGGCGTGTGTGTGTGCCCCTTACAGGTAGGCGTGTGTGTGTGTGTGTGTGCCCCTTACAGGTGGGTAGGCGTGTGTGTGTGTGTGTGTGCGCCCCTTACAGGTAGGTAGGTGTGTGTGCGCCCCTTACAGGTAGGTAGGTGTGTGTGCGCCCCTTACAGGTAGGTAGGCGTGTGTGTGTGCCCCTTACAGGTAGGTAGGTGTGTGTGTGTGTGTGCCCCTTACAGGTAGGTAGGTGTGTGTGTGTGTGTGCCCCTTACAGGTAGGTAGGTGTGTGTGTGTGTGTGTGTGTGTGTGCCCCCCTTACAGGTAGGTAGGCGTGTGTATGCCCCTTACAGGTAGGTAGGTGTGTGTGTGCCCCTTACAGGTAGGTAGGTAGGTAGGCGTGTGTGTGTGCCCCTTACAGGTAGGTAGGTGTGTGTGTCCCTTACAGGTAGGTAGGTGTGTGTGCCCCTTACAGGTAGGTAGGTGTGTGTGTGTGTGTCCCTTACAGGTAGGTAGGTGTGTGTGTCCCTTACAGGTAGGTAGGTGTGTGTGTCCCTTACAAGTAGGTAGGTGTGTGTGTCCCTTACAGGTAGGTAGGTGTGTGTGTCCCTTACAGGTAGGTAGGTGTGTGTGCCCCTTACAGGTAGGTAGGTGTGTGTGTGTGTGCCCCTTACAGGTAGGTAGGTGTGTGTGTGTGTGCCCCTTACAGGTAGGTAGGTGTGTGTGTGTGTGTGCCCCTTACAGGTAGGTAGGCGTGTGTGTGTGTGTGTGTGCCCCTTACAGGTAGGTGTGTGTGTGTGTGTGCCCCTTACAGGTAGGTGTGTGTGTGTGTGCCCCTTACAGGTAGGTAGGTAGGTAGGCGTGTGTGTGTGTGTGTGTGCCCCTTACAGGTAGGTAGGCGTGTGTGTGTGTGTGTGTGCCCCTTACAGGTAGGTAGGTGTGTGTGTGTGTGCCCCTTACAGGTAGGTAGGTGTGTGTGTGTGTGCCCCTTACAGGTAGGTAGGTGTGTGTGTGTGTGTGCCCCTTACAGGTAGGTGTATGTGTGTGTGTGCGCCCCTTACAGGTAGGTAGGTGTGTGTGTGCCCGCCCCTTACAGGTAGGTAGGTGTGTGTGTGCCCCTTACAGGTAGGTAGGTGTGTGTGTGCCCCTTACAGGTAGGTAGGTAGGTAGGTAGGCGTGTGTGTGTGTGTGCCCCTTACAGGTAGGTAGGCGTGTGTGTGTGTGTGTGTGTGCCCCCCTTACAGGTAGGTAGGTGTGTGTGTGCCCCTTACAGGTAGGTAGGTGTGTGTGTGCCCCTTACAGGTAGGTAGGTGTGTGTGTGCCCCTTACAGGTAGGTAGGCGTGTGTGTGTGTGTGCCCCATACAGGTAGGTAGGCGTGTGTGTGTGTGTGTGTGCCCCCCTTACAGGTAGGTAGGCGTGTGTATGCCCCTTACAGGTAGGTAGGTGTGTGTGTGCCCCTTACAGGTAGGTAGGTGTGTGTGTGCCCCTTACAGGTAGATAGGTGTGTGTGTGCCCCTTACAGGTAGGTAGGTGTGTGTGTGCCCCTTACAGGTAGGTAGGTGTGTGTGTGCCCCTTACAGGTAGGTGTGTGTGTGTGTGTGCCCCTTACAGGTAGGCGTGTGTGTGTGTGTGTGCCCCTTACAGGTAGGTGTGTGTGTGTGCCCCTTACAGGTAGGTAGGTGTGTGTGTGCCCCTTACAGGTAGGTAGGTGTGTGTGTGTGCCCCTTACAGGTAGGTAGGTGTGTGTGTGCCCCTTACAGGTAGGTCGGCGTGTGTGTGTGTGTGTGCCCCTTACAGGTAGGTAGGTGTGTGTGTGCCCCTTACAGGTAGGTAGGTGTGTGTGTGTCCCTTACAGGTAGGTAGGTGTGTGTGTGCCCCTTACAGGTAGGTAGGTGTGTGTGTGCCCCTTACAGGTAGGTAGGTGTGTGTGTGCCCCTTACAGGTAGGTAGGTAGGCGTGTGTGTGTGTGTGCCCCTTACAGGTAGGTAGGCGTGTGTGTGTGTGTGTGTGTGTGCCCCCCTTACAGGTAGGTAGGTGTGTGTGTGTGTGCCCCTTACAGGTAGGTAGGTGTGTGTGTGTGTGCCCCTTACAGGTAGGTAGGTGTGTGTGTGTGTGTGTGTGTGCCCCCCTTACAGGTAGGTAGGTGTGTGTGTGCCCCTTACAGGTAGGTAGGTGTGTGTGTGCCCCTTACAGGTAGGTAGGCGTGTGTGTGTGTGTGCCCCATACAGGTAGGTAGGCGTGTGTGTGTGTGTGCCCCCCTTACAGGTAGGTAGGCGTGTGTATGCCCCTTACAGGTAGGTAGGTGTGTGTGTGCCCCTTACAGGTAGGTAGGTGTGTGTGTGCCCCTTACAGGTAGATAGGTGTGTGTGTGCCCCTTACAGGTAGGTAGGTGTGTGTGTGCCCCTTACAGGTAGGTAGGTGTGTGTGTGCCCCTTACAGGTAGGTAGGCGTGTGTGTGTGTGTGTGTGTGTGCCCCCCTTACAGGTAGGTAGGCGTGTGTATGCCCCTTACAGGTAGGTAGGTGTGTGTGTGCCCCTTACATGTAGGTAGGTGTGTGTGTGCCCCTTACAGGTAGGTAGGCGTGTGTGTGTGTGTGTGCCCCATACAGGTAGGTAGGCGTGTGTGTGTGTGTGTGTGTGTGCCCCCCTTACAGGTAGGTAGGTGTGTGTGTCCCTTACAGGTAGGTAGGTGTGTGTGCCCCTTACAGGTAGGTAGGTGTGTGTGTGTGTGCCCCTTACAGGTAGGTAGGTGTGTGTGTGTGTGCCCCTTACAGGTAGGTAGGTGTGTGTGTGTGTGCCCCTTACAGGTAGGTAGGCGTGTGTGTGTGTGTGTGTGTGCCCCTTACAGGTAGGTGTGTGTGTGTGTGTGCCCCTTACAGGTAGGTGTGTGTGTGTGTGTGCCCCTTACAGGTAGGTAGGTAGGTAGGCGTGTGTGTGTGTGTGTGCCCCTTACAGGTAGGTAGGTGTGTGTGTGTGTGCCCCTTACAGGTAGGTAGGTGTGTGTGTGTGTGCCCCTTACAGGTAGGTAGGTGTGTGTGTGTGTGTGCCCCTTACAGGTAGGTGTGTGTGTGTGTGTGCGCCCCTTACAGGTAGGTAGGTGTGTGTGTGCCCGCCCCTTACAGGTAGGTAGGTGTGTGTGTGCCCCTTACAGGTAGGTAGGTGTGTGTGTGCCCCTTACAGGTAGGTAGGTAGGTAGGTAGGTAGGTAGGCGTGTGTGTGTGTGTGCCCCTTACAGGTAGGTAGGCGTGTGTGTGTGTGTGTGTGTGCCCCCCTTACAGGTAGGTAGGTGTGTGTGTGCCCCTTACAGGTAGGTAGGTGTGTGTGTGCCCCTTACAGGTAGGTAGGCGTGTGTGTGTGTGTGCCCCATACAGGTAGGTAGGCGTGTGTGTGTGTGTGTGTGTGTGCCCCCCTTACAGGTAGGTAGGCGTGTGTATGCCCCTTACAGGTAGGTAGGTGTGTGTGTGCCCCTTACAGGTAGGTAGGTGTGTGTGTGCCCCTTACAGGTAGATAGGTGTGTGTGTGCCCCTTACAGGTAGGTAGGTGTGTGTGTGCCCCTTACAGGTAGGTAGGTGTGTGTGTGCCCCTTACAGGTAGGTGTGTGTGTGTGTGTGCCCCTTACAGGTAGGCGTGTGTGTGTGTGTGTGTGTGCCCCTTACAGGTAGGTGTGTGTGTGTGCCCCTTACAGGTAGGTAGGTGTGTGTGTGCCCCTTACAGGTAGGTAGGTGTGTGTGTGTGCCCCTTACAGGTAAGTAGGTGTGTGTGTGCCCCTTACAGGTAGGTCGGCGTGTGTGTGTGTGTGTGCCCCTTACAGGTAGGTAGGTGTGTGTGTGCCCCTTACAGGTAGGTAGGTGTGTGTGTGCCCCTTACAGGTAGGTAGGTGTGTGTGTGCCCCTTACAGGTAGGTAGGCGTGTGTGTGTGTGTGTGTGCCCCTTACAGGTAGGTAGGCGTGTGTGTGTGTGTGTGTGTGTGCGCCCCTTACAGGTAGGTAGGTGTGTGTGCGCCCCTTACAGGTAGGTAGGTGTGTGTGCGCCCCTTACAGGTAGGTAGGCGTGTGTGTGTGCCCCTTACAGGTAGGTAGGTGTGTGTGTGTGTGTGCCCCTTACAGGTAGGTAGGTGTGTGTGTGTGTGTGCCCCTTACAGGTAGGTAGGTGTGTGTGTGTGTGTGTGTGTGCCCCCCTTACAGGTAGGTAGGCGTGTGTATGCCCCTTACAGGTAGGTAGGTGTGTGTGTGCCCCTTACAGGTAGGTAGGTAGGTAGGCGTGTGTGTGTGCCCCTTACAGGTAGGTAGGTAGGTAGGCGTGTGTGTGTGCCCCTTACAGGTAGGTAGGTAGGTAGGCGTGTGTGTGTGCCCCTTACAGGTAGGTAGGTGTGTGTGTGCCCCTTACAGGTAGGTGTGTGTGTGTGTGTGTGCCCCTTACAGGTAGGTAGGTGTGTGTGTGTGCCCCTTACAGGTAGGTAGGCGTGTGTGTGTGCGTGTGTGCCCCTTACAGGTAGGTAGGCGTGTGTGTGTGTGTGTGTGTGCGCCCCTTACAGGTAGGTAGGTGTGTGTGCGCCCCTTACAGGTAGGTAGGTGTGTGTGCGCCCCTTACAGGTAGGTAGGCGTGTGTGTGTGCCCCTTACAGGTAGGTAGGTGTGTGTGTGTGTGTGTGTGCCCCTTACAGGTAGGTAGGTGTGTGTGTGTGTGTGCCCCTTACAGGTAGGTAGGTGTGTGTGTGTGTGTGTGTGTCCCCCTTACAGGTAGGTAGGCGTGTGTATGCCCCTTACAGGTAGGTAGGTGTGTGTGTGCCCCTTACAGGTAGGTAGGTAGGTAGGCGTGTGTGTGTGCCCCTTACAGGTAGGTAGGTAGGTAGGCGTGTGTGTGTGCCCCTTACAGGTAGGTAGGTAGGTAGGCGTGTGTGTGTGCCCCTTACAGGTAGGTAGGTGTGTGTGTGCCCCTTACAGGTAGGTGTGTGTGTGTGTGTGTGTGCCCCTTACAGGTAGGTGTGTGTGTGTGTGTGTGCCCCTTACAGGTAGGTGTGTGTGTGTGTGCCCCTTACAGGTAGGTAGGTGTGTGTGTGCCCCTTACAGGTAGGTAGGTGTGTGTGTGCCCCTTACAGGTAGGTAGGTGTGTGTGTGTGTGTGTGTGCCCCTTACAGGTAGGTAGGCGTGTGTGTGTGTGTGTGTGTGCCCCTTACAGGTAGGTGTGTGTGTGTGCCTCTTACAGGTAGGTGTGTGTGTGTGCCCCTTACAGGTAGGTAGGTGTGTGTGTGTGTCCCCCTTACAGGTAGGTAGGTGTGTGTGTGTGTGTGCCCCTTACAGGTAGGTGTGTGTGTGTGTGCCCCTTACAGGTAGGTCGGCGTGTGTGTGTGTGTGTGCCCCTTACAGGTAGGTAGGTGTGTGTGTGCCCCTTACAGGTAGGTAGGTGTGTGTGTGCCCCTTACAGGTAGGTAGGTGTGTGTGTGCCCCTTACAGGTAGGTAGGTAGGTAGGTAGGCGTGTGTGTGTGTGTGTGCCCCTTACAGGTAGGTAGGTAGGTAGGCGTGTGTGTGTGTGTGTGCCCCTTACAGGTAGGTAGGTAGGTAGGCGTGTGTGTGTTTCTGTGCCCCTTACAGGTAGGTAGGTGTGTCTGTGCCCCTTACAGGTAGGTAGGTGTGTGTGTGCCCCTTACAGGTAGGTAGGTGTGTGTGTGTGTGTCCCTTACAGGTAGGTAGGTGTGTGTGTCCCTTACAGGTAGGTAGGTGTGTGTGTCCCTTACAGGTAGGTAGGTGTGTGTGTCCCTTACAGGTAGGTAGGTGTGTGTGTCCCTTACAGGTAGGTAGGTGTGTGTGCCCCTTACAGGTAGGTAGGTGTGTGTGTGTGTGCCCCTTACAGGTAGGTAGGTGTGTGTGTGTGTGCCCCTTACAGGTAGGTAGGCGTGTGTGTGTGTGTGTGTGTGTGCCCCTTACAGGTAGGTGTGTGTGTGTGTGCCCCTTACAAGTAGGTAGGTAGGTAGGCGTGTGTGTGTGTGTGTGTGCCCCTTACAGGTAGGTAGGCGTGTGTGTGTGTGTGTGTGTGTGTGTGTGTGCCCCTTACAGGTAGGTAGGTGTGTGTGTGTGTGCCCCTTACAGGTAGGTAGGTAGGTAGGTAGGCGTGTGTGTGTGTGTGTGTGCCCCTTACAGGTAGGTAGGCGTGTGTGTGTGTGCCCCTTACAGGTAGGTAGGTGTGTGTGTGTGTGCCCCTTACAGGTAGGTAGGCGTGTGTGTGTGTGTGTGTGTGTGCCCCTTACAGGTAGGTGTGTGTGTGTGTGTGTGCCCCTTACACGTAGGTAGGTAGGTAGGCGTGTGTGTGTGTGCCCCTTACAGGTAGGTAGGCGTGTGTGTGTGTGTGTGCGCCCCTTACAGGTAGGTAGGTGTGTGTGTGTGCCCCTTACAGGTAGGTCGGCGTGTGTGTGTGTGTGTGCCCCTTACAGGGAGGTAGGTGTGTGTGTGCCCCTTACAGGTAGGTAGGTGTGTGTGCGCCCCTTACAGGTAGGTAGGTGTGTGTGCGCCCCTTACAGGTAGGTAGGTGTGTGTGTGCCCCTTACAGGTAGGTAGGTGTGTGTGTGTGCCCCTTACAGGTAGGTAGGTGTGTGTGTGCCCCTTACAGGTAGGTCGGCGTGTGTGTGTGTGTGTGCCCCTTACAGGTAGGTAGGTGTGTGTGTGCCCCTTACAGGTAGGTAGGTGTGTGTGTGCCCCTTACAGGTAGGTAGGTGTGTGTGTGCCCCTTACAGGTAGGTAGGCGTGTGTGTGTGTGTGTGTGCCCCTTACAGGTAGGTAGGCGTGTGTGTGTGTGTGTGTGTGTGTGTGTGCGCCCCTTACAGGTAGGTAGGTGTGTGTGCGCCCCTTACAGGTAGGTAGGTGTGTGTGCGCCCCTTACAGGTAGGTAGGCGTGTGTGTGTGCCCCTTACAGGTAGGTAGGTGTGTGTGTGTGTGTGCCCCTTACAGGTAGGTAGGTGTGTGTGTGTGTGTGCCCCTTACAGGTAGGTAGGTGTGTGTGTGTGTGTGTGTGTGTGTGCCCCCCTTACAGGTAGGTAGGCGTGTGTATGCCCCTTACAGGTAGGTAGGTGTGTGTGTGCCCCTTACAGGTAGGTAGGTAGGTAGGCGTGTGTGTGTGCCCCTTACAGGTAGGTAGGTAGGTAGGCGTGTGTGTGTGCCCCTTACAGGTAGGTAGGTAGGTAGGCGTGTGTGTGTGCCCCTTACAGGTAGGTAGGTGTGTGTGTGCCCCTTACAGGTAGGTGTGTGTGTGTGTGTGTGCCCCTTACAGGTAGGTGTGTGTGTGTGTGTGCCCCTTACAGGTAGGTGTGTGTGTGTGTGTGCCCCTTACAGGTAGGTAGGTAGGTGGCGTGTGTGTGTGTGTGCCCCTTACAGGTAGGAAGGTAGGTAGGCGTGTGTGTGTGTGTGTGCCCCTTACAGGTAGGTAGGTAGGTAGGCGTGTGTGTGTGCCCCTTACAGGTAGGTGTGTGTGTGTGTGCCCCTTACAGGTAGGTAGGTGTGTGTGTGCCCCTTACAGGTAGGTAGGTGTGTGTGTGCCCCTTACAGGTAGGTAGGTGTGTGTGTGCCCCTTACAGGTAGGTGTGTGTGTGTGTGTGTGCCCCTTACAGGTAGGTGTGTGTGTGTGTGTGCCCCTTACAGGTAGGTGTGTGTGTGTGTGTGTGTGCCCCTTACACGTAGGTAGGTAGGTAGGCGTGTGTGTGTGTGCCCCTTACAGGTAGGTAGGCGTGTGTGTGTGCGTGTGTGTGCGCCCCTTACAGGTAGGTAGGTGTGTGTGTGCCCCTTACAGGTAGGTAGGTGTGTGTGTGTGCCCCTTACAGGTAGGTAGGTGTGTGTGTGCCCCTTACAGGTAGGTCGGCGTGTGTGTGTGTGTGTGCCCCTTACAGGTAGGTAGGTGTGTGTGTGCCCCTTACAGGTAGGTAGGTGTGTGTGCGCCCCTTACAGGTAGGTAGGTGTGTGTGCGCCCCTTACAGGTAGGTAGGTGTGTGTGTGCCCCTTACAGGTAGGTAGGTGTGTGTGTGCCCCTTACAGGTAGGTGTGTGTGTGTGTGTGTGCCCCTTACAGGTAGGTAGGTGTGTGTGTGCCCCTTACAGGTAGGTAGGTGTGTGTGTGCCCCTTACAGGTAGGTAGGTGTGTGTGTGCCCCTTACAGGTAGGTGTGTGTGTGTGTGTGCCCCTTACAGGTAGGTGTGTGTGTGTGTGTGTGTGCCCCTTACAGGTAGGTGTGTGTGTGTGCCCCTTACACGTAGGTAGGTAGGTAGGCGTGTGTGTGTGAGCCCCTTACAGGTAGGTAGGCGTGTGTGTGTGTGTGTGTGTGCGCCCCTTACAGGTAGGTAGGTGTGTGTGTGCCCCTTACAGGTAGGTAGGTGTGTGTGTGTGTGTGCCCCTTACAGGTAGGTAGGTGTGTGTGTGCCCCTTACAGGTAGGTAGGTAGGTAGGCGTGTGTGTGTGCCCCTTACAGGTAGGTAGGTGTGTGTGTGTGTGCCCCTTACAGGTAGGTAGGTGTGTGTGTGTGTGTGTGTGTGTGTGTGTGCCCCTTACAGGTAGGTGTGTGTGTGTGTGTGTGTGTGCCCCTTACAGGTAGGTAGGTAGGTAGGTAGGCGTGTGTGTGTGTGTGTGTGTGCCCCTTACAGGTAGGTAGGCGTGTGTGTGTGTGTGTGTGTGTGTGCCCCTTACAGGTAGGTGTGTGTGTGTGCCTCTTACAGGTAGGTGTGTGTGTGTGTGTGTGTGCCCCTTACAGGTAGGTAGGTGTGTGTGTGTGCCCCTTACAGGTAGGTAGGTGTGTGTGTGTGTGCCCCTTACAGGTAGGTAGGTGTGTGTGTGTGTGTGTGCCCCTTACAGGTAGGTAGGTGTGTGTGTGCCCCTTACAGGTAGGTAGGTGTGTGTGTGTGTGTCCCCCTTACAGGTAGGTAGGTGTGTGTGTGTGTGCCCCTTACAGGTAGGTAGGTGTGTGTGTGTGTGTGTGCCCCTTACAGGTAGGTAGGTGTGTGTGTGCCCCTTACAGGTAGGTAGGTGTGTGTGTGTGTGTCCCCCTTACAGGTAGGTAGGTGTGTGTGTGTGTGCCCCTTACAGGTAGGTGTGTGTGTGTGTGTGTGCCCCTTACAGGTAGGTAGGTGTGTGTGTGTGCCCCTTACAGGTAGGTGTGTGTGTGTGTGCCCCTTACAGGTAGGTAGGCGTGTGTGTGTGTGTGCCCCTTACAGGTAGGTAGGTGTGTGTGTGTGCCCCTTACAGGTAGGTAGGTGTGTGTGTGCCCCTTACAGTTAGGTGTGTGTGTGTGTGTGTGCCCCTTACAGGTAGGTAGGCGTGTGTGTGTGCCCCTTACAGGTAGGTAGGTAGGTAGGCGTGTGTGTGTGCCCCTTACAGGTAGGTGTGTGTGTGTGTGCCCCTTACAGGTAGGTAGGTGTGTGTGTGCCCCTTACAGGTAGGTAGGTGTGTGTGTGCCCCTTACAGGTAGGTAGGTGTGTGTGTGCCCCTTACAGGTAGGTGTGTGTGTGTGTGTGTGCCCCTTACAGGTAGGTGTGTGTGTGTGTGTGCCCCTTACAGGTAGGTGTGTGTGTGTGTGTGTGCCCCTTACACGTAGGTAGGTAGGTAGGCGTGTGTGTGTGTGCCCCTTACAGGTAGGTAGGCGTGTGTGTGTGCGTGTGTGTGCGCCCCTTACAGGTAGGTAGGTGTGTGTGTGCCCCTTACAGGTAGGTAGGTGTGTGTGTGTGCCCCTTACAGGTAGGTAGGTGTGTGTGTGCCCCTTACAGGTAGGTCGGCGTGTGTGTGTGTGTGTGCCCCTTACAGGTAGGTAGGTGTGTGTGTGCCCCTTACAGGTAGGTAGGTGTGTGTGCGCCCCTTACAGGTAGGTAGGTGTGTGTGCGCCCCTTACAGGTAGGTAGGTGTGTGTGTGCCCCTTACAGGTAGGTAGGTGTGTGTGTGCCCCTTACAGGTAGGTGTGTGTGTGTGTGCCCCTTACAGGTAGGTAGGTGTGTGTGTGCCCCTTACAGGTAGGTAGGTGTGTGTGTGCCCCTTACAGGTAGGTAGGTGTGTGTGTGCCCCTTACAGGTAGGTGTGTGTGTGTGTGTGTGTGCCCCTTACAGGTAGGTGTGTGTGTGTGTGTGTGTGCCCCTTACAGGTAGGTGTGTGTGTGTGTGTGTGCCCCTTACACGTAGGTAGGTAGGTAGGCGTGTGTGTGTGAGCCCCTTACAGGTAGGTAGGCGTGTGTGTGTGTGTGTGTGTGCGCCCCTTACAGGTAGGTAGGTGTGTGTGTGCCCCTTACAGGTAGGTAGGTGTGTGTGTGTGTGTGCCCCTTACAGGTAGGTAGGTGTGTGTGTGCCCCTTACAGGTAGGTAGGTAGGTAGGCGTGTGTGTGTGCCCCTTACAGGTAGGTAGGTAGGTAGGCGTGTGTGTGTGCCCCTTACAGGTAGGTGTGTGTGTGTGTGTGTGCCCCTTACAGGTAGGTGTGTGTGTGTGTGTGTGTGCCCCTTACAGGTAGGTGTGTGTGTGTGTGCCCCTTACAGGTAGGTAGGTGTGTGTGTGCCCCTTACAGGTAGGTAGGTGTGTGTGTGTGCCCCTTACAGGTAGGTGTGTGTGTGTGTGTGTGCCCCTTACAGGTAGGTAGGTAGGTAGGTAGGCGTGTGTGTGTGTGTGTGTGTGTGCCCCTTACAGGTAGGTAGGCGTGTGTGTGTGTGTGTGTGTGTGCCCCTTACAGGTAGGTGTGTGTGTGTGCCTCTTACAGGTAGGTGTGTGTGTGTGTGTGTGTGCCCCTTACAGGTAGGTAGGTGTGTGTGTGTGTGTGCCCCTTACAGGTAGGTAGGTGTGTGTGTGTGTGCCCCTTACAGGTAGGTAGGTGTGTGTGTGTGTGCCCCTTACAGGTAGGTAGGTGTGTGTGTGCCCCTTACAGGTAGGTAGGTGTGTGTGTGTGTGTGTGTGTGTGCCCCTTACAGGTAGGTGTGTGTGTGTGTGTGTGTGCCCCTTACAGGTAGGTAGGTAGGTAGGTAGGCGTGTGTGTGTGTGTGTGTGTGCCCCTTACAGGTAGGTAGGCGTGTGTGTGTGTGTGTGTGTGTGTGTGTGCCCCTTACAGGTAGGTGTGTGTGTGTGCCTCTTACAGGTAGGTGTGTGTGTGTGTGTGTGTGCCCCTTACAGGTAGGTAGGTGTGTGTGTGTGCCCCTTACAGGTAGGTAGGTGTGTGTGTGTGTGCCCCTTACAGGTAGGTAGGTGTGTGTGTGTGTGTGTGTGCCCCTTACAGGTAGGTAGGTGTGTGTGTGCCCCTTACAGGTAGGTAGGTGTGTGTGTGTGTGTCCCCCTTACAGGTAGGTAGGTGTGTGTGTGTGTGTGCCCCTTACAGGTAGGTGTGTGTGTGTGTGTGCCCCTTACAGGTAGGTAGGTGTGTGTGTGTGTGCCCCTTACAGGTAGGTGTGTGTGTGTGTGTGCCCCTTACAGGTAGGTAGGTGTGTGTGTGTGCCCCTTACAGGTAGGTGTGTGTGTGTGTGCCCCTTACAGGTAGGTAGGCGTGTGTGTGTGTGTGCCCCTTACAGGTAGGTAGGTGTGTGTGTGTGCCCCTTACAGGTAGGTGTGTGTGTGTGTGCCCCTTACAGGTAGGTAGGCGTGTGTGTGTGTGTGCCCCTTACAGGTAGGTAGGTGTGTGTGTGTGCCCCTTACAGGTAGGTAGGTAGGTAGGCGTGTGTGTGTGTGTGTGTGCCCCTTACAGGTAGGTAGGCGTGTGTGTGTGTGTGCCCCTTACAGGTAGGTAGGTGTGTGTGTGTGCCCCTTACAGGTAGGTAGGTGTGTGTGTGCCCCTTACAGGTAGGTCGGCGTGTGTGTGTGTGTGTGCCCCTTACAGGTAGGTAGGTGTGTGTGTGCCCCTTACAGGTAGGTAGGTGTGTGTGCGCCCCTTACAGGTAGGTAGGTGTGTGTGCGCCCCTTACAGGTAGGTAGGTGTGTGTGTGCCCCTTACAGGTAGGTAGGTGTGTGTGTGCCCCTTACAGGTAGGTGTGTGTGTGTGTGTGTGCCCCTTACAGGTAGGTAGGTGTGTGTGTGCCCCTTACAGGTAGGTAGGTGTGTGTGTGCCCCTTACAGGTAGGTAGGTGTGTGTGTGCCCCTTACAGGTAGGTGTGTGTGTGTGTGTGCCCCTTACAGGTAGGTGTGTGTGTGTGTGTGTGTGCCCCTTACAGGTAGGTGTGTGTGTGTGCCCCTTACACGTAGGTAGGTAGGTAGGCGTGTGTGTGTGAGCCCCTTACAGGTAGGTAGGCGTGTGTGTGTGTGTGTGTGTGCGCCCCTTACAGGTAGGTAGGTGTGTGTGTGCCCCTTACAGGTAGGTAGGTGTGTGTGTGTGTGTGCCCCTTACAGGTAGGTAGGTGTGTGTGTGCCCCTTACAGGTAGGTAGGTAGGTAGGCGTGTGTGTGTGCCCCTTACAGGTAGGTAGGTAGGTAGGCGTGTGTGTGTGCCCCTTACAGGTAGGTGTGTGTGTGTGTGTGTGTGCCCCTTACAGGTAGGTAGGTGTGTGTGTGCCCATTACAGGTAGGTAGGTGTGTGTGTGTGCCCCTTACAGGTAGGTGTGCGTGTGTGTGTGTGCCCCTTACAGGTAGGTAGGTAGGTAGGTAGGCGTGTGTGTGTGTGTGTGTGTGTGTGCCCCTTACAGGTAGGTAGGCGTGTGTGTGTGTGTGTGTGTGTGCCCCTTACAGGTAGGTGTGTGTGTGTGCCTCTTACAGGTAGGTGTGTGTGTGTGTGTGTGCCCCTTACAGGTAGGTAGGTGTGTGTGTGTGTGTGCCCCTTACAGGTAGGTAGGTGTGTGTGTGTGTGCCCCTTACAGGTAGGTAGGTGTGTGTGTGTGTGCCCCTTACAGGTAGGTAGGTGTGTGTGTGCCCCTTACAGGTAGGTAGGTGTGTGTGTGTGTGTGTGTGTGTGTGTGTGCCCCTTACAGGTAGGTGTGTGTGTGTGTGTGTGTGTGCCCCTTACAGGTAGGTAGGTAGGTAGGTAGGCGTGTGTGTGTGTGTGTGTGTGCCCCTTACAGGTAGGTAGGCGTGTGTGTGTGTGTGTGTGTGTGTGCCCCTTACAGGTAGGTGTGTGTGTGTGCCTCTTACAGGTAGGTGTGTGTGTGTGTGTGTGTGCCCCTTACAGGTAGGTAGGTGTGTGTGTGTGCCCCTTACAGGTAGGTAGGTGTGTGTGTGTGTGCCCCTTACAGGTAGGTAGGTGTGTGTGTGTGTGTGTGCCCCTTACAGGTAGGTAGGTGTGTGTGTGCCCCTTACAGGTAGGTAGGTGTGTGTGTGTGTGTCCCCCTTACAGGTAGGTAGGTGTGTGTGTGTGTGCCCCTTACAGGTAGGTAGGTGTGTGTGTGTGTGTGTGCCCCTTACAGGTAGGTAGGTGTGTGTGTGCCCCTTACAGGTAGGTAGGTGTGTGTGTGTGTGTCCCCCTTACAGGTAGGTAGGTGTGTGTGTGTGTGCCCCTTACAGGTAGGTGTGTGTGTGTGTGTGTGCCCCTTACAGGTAGGTAGGTGTGTGTGTGTGCCCCTTACAGGTAGGTGTGTGTGTGTGTGCCCCTTACAGGTAGGTAGGCGTGTGTGTGTGTGTGCCCCTTACAGGTAGGTAGGTGTGTGTGTGTGCCCCTTACAGGTAGGTAGGTGTGTGTGTGCCCCTTACAGTTAGGTGTGTGTGTGTGTGTGTGCCCCTTACAGGTAGGTAGGCGTGTGTGTGTGCCCCTTACAGGTAGGTAGGTAGGTAGGCGTGTGTGTGTGCCCCTTACAGGTAGGTGTGTGTGTGTGTGCCCCTTACAGGTAGGTAGGTGTGTGTGTGCCCCTTACAGGTAGGTAGGTGTGTGTGTGCCCCTTACAGGTAGGTAGGTGTGTGTGTGCCCCTTACAGGTAGGTGTGTGTGTGTGTGTGTGCCCCTTACAGGTAGGTGTGTGTGTGTGTGTGCCCCTTACAGGTAGGTGTGTGTGTGTGTGTGTGCCCCTTACACGTAGGTAGGTAGGTAGGCGTGTGTGTGTGTGCCCCTTACAGGTAGGTAGGCGTGTGTGTGTGCGTGTGTGTGCGCCCCTTACAGGTAGGTAGGTGTGTGTGTGCCCCTTACAGGTAGGTAGGTGTGTGTGTGTGCCCCTTACAGGTAGGTAGGTGTGTGTGTGCCCCTTACAGGTAGGTCGGCGTGTGTGTGTGTGTGTGCCCCTTACAGGTAGGTAGGTGTGTGTGTGCCCCTTACAGGTAGGTAGGTGTGTGTGCGCCCCTTACAGGTAGGTAGGTGTGTGTGCGCCCCTTACAGGTAGGTAGGTGTGTGTGTGCCCCTTACAGGTAGGTAGGTGTGTGTGTGCCCCTTACAGGTAGGTGTGTGTGTGTGTGCCCCTTACAGGTAGGTAGGTGTGTGTGTGCCCCTTACAGGTAGGTAGGTGTGTGTGTGCCCCTTACAGGTAGGTAGGTGTGTGTGTGCCCCTTACAGGTAGGTGTGTGTGTGTGTGTGTGTGCCCCTTACAGGTAGGTGTGTGTGTGTGTGTGTGTGCCCCTTACAGGTAGGTGTGTGTGTGTGTGTGTGCCCCTTACACGTAGGTAGGTAGGTAGGCGTGTGTGTGTGAGCCCCTTACAGGTAGGTAGGCGTGTGTGTGTGTGTGTGTGTGCGCCCCTTACAGGTAGGTAGGTGTGTGTGTGCCCCTTACAGGTAGGTAGGTGTGTGTGTGTGTGTGCCCCTTACAGGTAGGTAGGTGTGTGTGTGCCCCTTACAGGTAGGTAGGTAGGTAGGCGTGTGTGTGTGCCCCTTACAGGTAGGTAGGTAGGTAGGCGTGTGTGTGTGCCCCTTACAGGTAGGTGTGTGTGTGTGTGTGTGCCCCTTACAGGTAGGTGTGTGTGTGTGTGTGTGTGCCCCTTACAGGTAGGTGTGTGTGTGTGTGCCCCTTACAGGTAGGTAGGTGTGTGTGTGCCCCTTACAGGTAGGTAGGTGTGTGTGTGTGCCCCTTACAGGTAGGTGTGTGTGTGTGTGTGTGCCCCTTACAGGTAGGTAGGTAGGTAGGTAGGCGTGTGTGTGTGTGTGTGTGTGTGCCCCTTACAGGTAGGTAGGCGTGTGTGTGTGTGTGTGTGTGTGCCCCTTACAGGTAGGTGTGTGTGTGTGCCTCTTACAGGTAGGTGTGTGTGTGTGTGTGTGTGCCCCTTACAGGTAGGTAGGTGTGTGTGTGTGTGTGCCCCTTACAGGTAGGTAGGTGTGTGTGTGTGTGCCCCTTACAGGTAGGTAGGTGTGTGTGTGTGTGCCCCTTACAGGTAGGTAGGTGTGTGTGTGCCCCTTACAGGTAGGTAGGTGTGTGTGTGTGTGTGTGTGTGTGCCCCTTACAGGTAGGTGTGTGTGTGTGTGTGTGTGCCCCTTACAGGTAGGTAGGTAGGTAGGTAGGCGTGTGTGTGTGTGTGTGTGTGCCCCTTACAGGTAGGTAGGCGTGTGTGTGTGTGTGTGTGTGTGTGTGTGCCCCTTACAGGTAGGTGTGTGTGTGTGCCTCTTACAGGTAGGTGTGTGTGTGTGTGTGTGTGCCCCTTACAGGTAGGTAGGTGTGTGTGTGTGCCCCTTACAGGTAGGTAGGTGTGTGTGTGTGTGCCCCTTACAGGTAGGTAGGTGTGTGTGTGTGTGTGTGTGCCCCTTACAGGTAGGTAGGTGTGTGTGTGCCCCTTACAGGTAGGTAGGTGTGTGTGTGTGTGTCCCCCTTACAGGTAGGTAGGTGTGTGTGTGTGTGCCCCTTACAGGTAGGTGTGTGTGTGTGTGTGCCCCTTACAGGTAGGTAGGTGTGTGTGTGTGTGCCCCTTACAGGTAGGTGTGTGTGTGTGTGTGCCCCTTACAGGTAGGTAGGTGTGTGTGTGTGCCCCTTACAGGTAGGTGTGTGTGTGTGTGCCCCTTACAGGTAGGTAGGCGTGTGTGTGTGTGTGCCCCTTACAGGTAGGTAGGTGTGTGTGTGTGCCCCTTACAGGTAGGTGTGTGTGTGTGTGCCCCTTACAGGTAGGTAGGCGTGTGTGTGTGTGTGCCCCTTACAGGTAGGTAGGTGTGTGTGTGTGCCCCTTACAGGTAGGTAGGTAGGTAGGCGTGTGTGTGTGTGTGTGTGCCCCTTACAGGTAGGTAGGCGTGTGTGTGTGTGTGCCCCTTACAGGTAGGTAGGTGTGTGTGTGTGCCCCTTACAGGTAGGTAGGTGTGTGTGTGCCCCTTACAGTTAGGTGTGTGTGTGTGTGTGTGTGCCCCTTACAGGTAGGTAGGTAGGTAGGCGTGTGTGTGTGTGTGTGCCCCTTACAGGTAGGTAGGTAGGTAGGCGTGTGTGTGTGTGTGTGTGCCCCTTACAGGTAGGTAGGTAGGTAGGCGTGTGTGTGTGTGTGTGCCCCTTACAGGTAGGTAGGTGTGTGTGTGCCCCTTACAGGTAGGTAGGTGTGTGTGTGCCCCTTACAGGTAGGTAGGTGTGTGTGTGCCCCTTACAGGTAGGTAGGTGTGTGTGTGTGTGCCCCTTACAGGTAGGTAGGTGTGTGTGTGCCCCTTACAGGTAGGTAGGTGTGTGTGTGCCCCTTACAGGTAGGTGTGTGTGTGTGTGTGCGCCCCTTACAGGTAGGTAGGTGTGTGTGTGTGTGCCCCTTACAGGTAGGTAGGTGTGTGTGTGCCCCTTACAGGTAGGTAGGTAGGTAGGTAGGCGTGTGTGTGTGTGCCCCTTACAGGTACGTAGGCGTGTGTGTGTGTGTGTGTGCCCCCCTTACAGGTAGGTAGGCGTGTGTATGCCCCTTACAGGTAGGTAGGTGTGTGTGTGCCCCTTACAGGTAGGTAGGTGTGTGTGTGCCCCTTACAGGTAGGTAGGTGTGTGTTTGCCCCTTACAGGTAGGTAGGCGTGTGTGTGTGTGTGTGCCCCTTACAGGTAGGTAGGTGTGTGTGTGCCCCTTACAGGTAGGTAGGTGTGTGTGTGCCCCTTACAGGTAGGTAGGTGTGTGTGTGTCCCTTACAGGTAGGTAGGCGTGTGTGTGTGTGTGTGTGTGTGCCCCTTACAGGTAGGTAGGCGTGTGTGTGTGTGTGTGTGTGCCCCTTACAGGTAGGTAGGCGTGTGTGTGTGTGTGTGTGTGTGTGTGCGCCCCTTACAGGTAGGTAGGTGTGTGTGCGCCCCTTACAGGTAGGTAGGTGTGTGTGCGCCCCTTACAGGTAGGTAGGCGTGTGTGTGTGCCCCTTACAGGTAGGTAGGTGTGTGTGTGTGTGTGCCCCTTACAGGTAGGTAGGTGTGTGTGTGTGTGTGTGTGCCCCCCTTACAGGTAGGTAGGCGTGTGTATGCCCCTTACAGGTAGGTAGGTGTGTGTGTGCCCCTTACAGGTAGGTAGGTGTGTGTGTGCCCCTTACAGGTAGGTAGGTGTGTGTGCCCCTTACAGGTAGGTAGGTGTGTGTGTGCCCCTTACAAGTAGGTAGGTGTGTGTGTGCCCCTTACAGGTAGGTGTGTGTGTATGTGTGTGTGCCCCTTACAGGTAGGTGTGTGTGTGTGTGTGTGTGTGTGTGTGCGCCCCTTACAGGTAGGTAGGTGTGTGTGTGCCCCTTACAGGTAGGTGTGTGTGTGTGTGTGCCCCTTACAGGTAGGTAGGTGTGTGTGTGTGCCCCTTACAGGTAGGTAGGTGTGTGTGTGCCCCTTACAGGTAGGTAGGTGTGTGTGTGCCCCTTACAGGTAGGTGTGTGTGTGTGTGTGCCCCTTACAGGTAGGTGTGTGTGTGTGTGTGTGCCCCTTACAGGTAGGTGTGTGTGTGTGTGTGTGTGTGTGCCCCTTACAGGTAGGTGTGTGTGTGTGTGTGCCCCTTACAGGTAGGTAGGTAGGTAGGCGTGTGTGTGTGTGTGTGCCCCTTACAGGTAGGTAGGTAGGTAGGCGTGTGTGTGTGTGTGTGTGCGCCCCTTACAGGTAGGTAGGTAGGTAGGCGTGTGTGTGTGTGTGTGTGTGTGCCCCTTACAGGTAGGTAGGCGTGTGTGTGTGTGTGTGTGCCCCTTACAGGTAGGTAGGCGTGTGTGTGTGTGTGTGTGTGCCCCTTACAGGTAGGTAGGTGTGTGTGTGTGTGTGTGTGTGTGCCCCTTACAGGTAGGTGTGTGTGTGTGCCCCTTACAGGTAGGTGTGTGTGTGTGTGCCCCTTACAGGTAGGTGTGTGTGTGTGTGCCCCTTACAGGTAGGTAGGTGTGTGTGTGCCCCTTACAGGTAGGTAGGTGTGTGTGTGTGTGTGTGTGCCCCTTACAGGTAGGTGTGTGTGTGTGTGTGTGTGCCCCTTACAGGTAGGTAGGTAGGTAGGTAGGCGTGTGTGTGTGTGTGTGCCCCTTACAGGTAGGTAGGCGTGTGTGTGTGTGTGTGTGTGTGCCCCTTACAGGTAGGTGTGTGTGTGTGTGTGTGCCCCTTACACGTAGGTAGGTAGGTAGGCGTGTGTGTGTGTGCCCCTTACAGGTAGGTAGGCGTGTGTGTGTGCGTGTGTGTGCGCCCCTTACAGGTAGGTAGGTGTGTGTGTGCCCCTTACAGGTAGGTAGGTGTGTGTGTGTGCCCCTTACAGGTAGGTAGGTGTGTGTGTGCCCCTTACAGGTAGGTCGGCGTGTGTGTGTGTGTGTGCCCCTTACAGGTAGGTAGGTGTGTGTGTGCCCCTTACAGGTAGGTAGGTGTGTGTGCGCCCCTTACAGGTAGGTAGGTGTGTGTGCGCCCCTTACAGGTAGGTAGGTGTGTGTGTGCCCCTTACAGGTAGGTAGGTGTGTGTGTGCCCCTTACAGGTAGGTGTGTGTGTGTGTGCCCCTTACAGGTAGGTAGGTGTGTGTGTGTCCCTTACAGGTAGGTAGGTGTGTGTGTGCCCCTTACAGGTAGGTAGGTGTGTGTGCCCCTTACAGGTAAGTGTGTGTGTGTGTGTGTGTGCCCCTTACAGGTAGGTGTGTGTGTGTGTGTGTGTGCCCCTTACAGGTAGGTGTGTGTGTGTGTGTGTGCCCCTTACACGTAGGTAGGTAGGTAGGCGTGTGTGTGTGAGCCCCTTACAGGTAGGTAGGCGTGTGTGTGTGTGTGTGTGTGCGCCCCTTACAGGTAGGTAGGTGTGTGTGTGCCCCTTACAGGTAGGTAGGCGTGTGTGTGTGTGTGTGTGTGCGCCCCTTACAGGTAGGTAGGTGTGTGTGTGCCCCTTACAGGTAGGTAGGTAGGTAGGCGTGTGTGTGTGCCCCTTACAGGTAGGTAGGTAGGTAGGCGTGTGTGTGTGCCCCTTACAGGTAGGTGTGTGTGTGTGTGTGTGTGCCCCTTACAGGTAGGTGTGTGTGTGTGTGCCCCTTACAGGTAGGTAGGTGTGTGTGTGCCCCTTACAGGTAGGTAGGTGTGTGTGTGTGCCCCTTACAGGTAGGTGTGTGTGTGTGTGTGTGCCCCTTACAGGTAGGTAGGTAGGTAGGTAGGCGTGTGTGTGTGTGTGTGTGTGCCCCTTACAGGTAGGTAGGCGTGTGTGTGTGTGTGTGTGTGTGCCCCTTACAGGTAGGTGTGTGTGTGTGCCTCTTACAGGTAGGTGTGTGTGTGTGTGTGTGTGCCCCTTACAGGTAGGTAGGTGTGTGTGTGTGTGTGCCCCTTACAGGTAGGTAGGTGTGTGTGTGTGTGCCCCTTACAGGTAGGTAGGTGTGTGTGTGTGTGCCCCTTACAGGTAGGTAGGTGTGTGTGTGCCCCTTACAGGTAGGTAGGTGTGTGTGTGTGTGTGTGTGCCCCTTACAGGTAGGTGTGTGTGTGTGTGTGTGTGCCCCTTACAGGTAGGTAGGTAGGTAGGTAGGCGTGTGTGTGTGTGTGTGTGTGCCCCTTACAGGTAGGTAGGCGTGTGTGTGTGTGTGTGTGTGTGCCCCTTACAGGTAGGTGTGTGTGTGTGCCTCTTACAGGTAGGTGTGTGTGTGTGTGTGTGTGTGCCCCTTACAGGTAGGTAGGTGTGTGTGTGTGCCCCTTACAGGTAGGTAGGTGTGTGTGTGTGCCCCTTACAGGTAGGTAGGTGTGTGTGTGTGTGTGCCCCTTACAGGTAGGTAGGTGTGTGTGTGCCCCTTACAGGTAGGTAGGTGTGTGTGTGTGTGTCCCCCTTACAGGTAGGTAGGTGTGTGTGTGTGTGCCCCTTACAGGTAGGTGTGTGTGTGTGTGTGTGTGTGCCCCTTACAGGTAGGTAGGTGTGTGTGTGTGCCCCTTACAGGTAGGTGTGTGTGTGTGTGCCCCTTACAGGTAGGTAGGCGTGTGTGTGTGTGTGCCCCTTACAGGTAGGTAGGTGTGTGTGTGTGCCCCTTACAGGTAGGTAGGTGTGTGTGTGCCCCTTACAGTTAGGTGTGTGTGTGTGTGTGTGTGTGCCCCTTACAGGTAGGTAGGTAGGTAGGCGTGTGTGTGTGTGTGTGCCCCTTACAGGTAGGTAGGTAGGTAGGCGTGTGTGTGTGTGTGTGTGCCCCTTACAGGTAGGTAGGTAGGTAGGCGTGTGTGTGTGTGTGTGCCCCTTACAGGTAGGTAGGTGTGTGTGTGCCCCTTACAGGTAGGTAGGTGTGTGTGTGCCCCTTACAGGTAGGTAGGTGTGTGTGTGCCCCTTACATGTAGGTAGGTGTGTGTGTGTGTGCCCCTTACAGGTAGGTAGGTGTGTGTGTGCCCCTTACAGGTAGGTAGGTGTGTGTGTGCCCCTTACAGGTAGGTGTGTGTGTGTGTGTGCGCCCCTTACAGGTAGGTAGGTGTGTGTGTGCCCCTTACAGGTAGGTAGGTGTGTGTGTGCCCCTTACAGGTAGGTAGGTAGGTAGGTAGGCGTGTGTGTGTGTGCCCCTTACAGGTACGTAGGCGTGTGTGTGTGTGTGTGTGCCCCCCTTACAGGTAGGTAGGCGTGTGTATGCCCCTTACAGGTAGGTAGGTGTGTGTGTGCCCCTTACAGGTAGGTAGGTGTGTGTGTGCCCCTTACAGGTAGGTAGGTGTGTGTTTGCCCCTTACAGGTAGGTAGGCGTGTGTGTGTGTGTGCCCCATACAGGTAGGTAGGCGTGTGTGTGTGTGTGTGTGTGCCCCCCTTACAGGTAGGTAGGCGTGTGTATGCCCCTTACAGGTAGGTAGGTGTGTGTGTGCCCCTTACAGGTAGGTAGGTGTGTGTGTGCCCCTTACAGGTAGGTAGGTGTGTGTGTGCCCCTTACAGGTAGGTAGGTGTGTGTGTGCCCCTTACAGGTAGGTAGGTGTGTGTGTGCCCCTTACAGGTAGGTGTGTGTGTGTGTGTGTGTACCCCTTACAGGTAGGCGTGTGTGTGTGTGTGTGCCCCTTACAGGTAGGTGTGTGTGTGTGCCCCTTACAGGTAGGCGTGTGTGTGTGTGTGTGTGCCCCTTACAGGTAGGTAGGTAGGTGGCGTGTGTGTGTGTGTGCCCCTTACAGGTAGGAAGGTAGGTAGGCGTGTGTGTGTGTGTGTGCCCCTTACAGGTAGGTAGGTAGGTAGGCGTGTGTGTGTGCCCCTTACAGGTAGGTGTGTGTGTGTGTGCCCCTTACAGGTAGGTAGGTGTGTGTGTGCCCCTTACAGGTAGGTAGGTGTGTGTGTGCCCCTTACAGGTAGGTAGGTGTGTGTGTGTGTGCCCCTTACAGGTAGGTGTGTGTGTGTGTGTGTGTGCCCCTTACAGGTAGGTGTGTGTGTGTGCCCCTTACACGTAGGTAGGTAGGTAGGCGTGTGTGTGTGTGCCCCTTACAGGTAGGTAGGTGTGTGTGTGTGTGTGTGTGTGCGCCCCTTACAGGTAGGTAGGTGTGTGTGTGCCCCTTACAGGTAGGTAGGTGTGTGTGTGTGCCCCTTACAGGTAGGTCGGCGTGTGTGTGTGTGTGTGCCCCTTACAGGTAGGTAGGTGTGTGTGTGCCCCTTACAGGTAGGTAGGTGTGTGTGCGCCCCTTACAGGTAGGTAGGTGTGTGTGTGTGTGCCCCTTACAGGTAGGTAGGTGTGTGTGTGCCCCTTACAGGTAGGTAGGTGTGTGTGTGTGTGCCCCTTACAGGTAGGTAGGTGTGTGTGTGCCCCTTACAGGTAGGTAGGTGTGTGTGTGCCCCTTACAGGTAGGTGTGTGTGTGTGTGTGCGCCCCTTACAGGTAGGTAGGTGTGTGTGTGTGTGCCCCTTACAGGTAGGTAGGTGTGTGTGTGCCCCTTACAGGTAGGTAGGTAGGTAGGTAGGCGTGTGTGTGTGTGCCCCTTACAGGTACGTAGGCGTGTGTGTGTGTGTGTGTGCCCCCCTTACAGGTAGGTAGGCGTGTGTATGCCCCTTACAGGTAGGTAGGTGTGTGTGTGCCCCTTACAGGTAGGTAGGTGTGTGTGTGCCCCTTACAGGTAGGTAGGTGTGTGTTTGCCCCTTACAGGTAGGTAGGCGTGTGTGTGTGTGTGTGCCCCTTACAGGTAGGTAGGTGTGTGTGTGCCCCTTACAGGTAGGTAGGTGTGTGTGTGCCCCTTACAGGTAGGTAGGTGTGTGTGTGTCCCTTACAGGTAGGTAGGCGTGTGTGTGTGTGTGTGTGTGTGCCCCTTACAGGTAGGTAGGCGTGTGTGTGTGTGTGTGTGTGCCCCTTACAGGTAGGTAGGCGTGTGTGTGTGTGTGTGTGTGTGTGTGCGCCCCTTACAGGTAGGTAGGTGTGTGTGCGCCCCTTACAGGTAGGTAGGTGTGTGTGCGCCCCTTACAGGTAGGTAGGCGTGTGTGTGTGCCCCTTACAGGTAGGTAGGTGTGTGTGTGTGTGTGCCCCTTACAGGTAGGTAGGTGTGTGTGTGTGTGTGTGTGCCCCCCTTACAGGTAGGTAGGCGTGTGTATGCCCCTTACAGGTAGGTAGGTGTGTGTGTGCCCCTTACAGGTAGGTAGGTGTGTGTGTGCCCCTTACAGGTAGGTAGGTGTGTGTGCCCCTTACAGGTAGGTAGGTGTGTGTGTGCCCCTTACAAGTAGGTAGGTGTGTGTGTGCCCCTTACAGGTAGGTGTGTGTGTATGTGTGTGTGCCCCTTACAGGTAGGTGTGTGTGTGTGTGTGTGTGTGTGTGTGCGCCCCTTACAGGTAGGTAGGTGTGTGTGTGCCCCTTACAGGTAGGTGTGTGTGTGTGTGTGCCCCTTACAGGTAGGTAGGTGTGTGTGTGTGCCCCTTACAGGTAGGTAGGTGTGTGTGTGCCCCTTACAGGTAGGTAGGTGTGTGTGTGCCCCTTACAGGTAGGTGTGTGTGTGTGTGTGCCCCTTACAGGTAGGTGTGTGTGTGTGTGTGTGCCCCTTACAGGTAGGTGTGTGTGTTTGTGTGTGTGTGTGCCCCTTACAGGTAGGTGTGTGTGTGTGTGTGCCCCTTACAGGTAGGTAGGTAGGTAGGCGTGTGTGTGTGTGTGTGCCCCTTACAGGTAGGTAGGTAGGTAGGCGTGTGTGTGTGTGTGTGTGCGCCCCTTACAGGTAGGTAGGTAGGTAGGCGTGTGTGTGTGTGTGTGTGTGTGCCCCTTACAGGTAGGTAGGCGTGTGTGTGTGTGTGTGTGCCCCTTACAGGTAGGTAGGCGTGTGTGTGTGTGTGTGTGTGCCCCTTACAGGTAGGTAGGTGTGTGTGTGTGTGTGTGTGTGTGCCCCTTACAGGTAGGTGTGTGTGTGTGCCCCTTACAGGTAGGTGTGTGTGTGTGTGCCCCTTACAGGTAGGTGTGTGTGTGTGTGCCCCTTACAGGTAGGTAGGTGTGTGTGTGCCCCTTACAGGTAGGTAGGTGTGTGTGTGTGTGTGTGTGCCCCTTACAGGTAGGTGTGTGTGTGTGTGTGTGTGCCCCTTACAGGTAGGTAGGTAGGTAGGTAGGCGTGTGTGTGTGTGTGTGCCCCTTACAGGTAGGTAGGCGTGTGTGTGTGTGTGTGTGTGTGCCCCTTACAGGTAGGTGTGTGTGTGTGTGTGTGCCCCTTACACGTAGGTAGGTAGGTAGGCGTGTGTGTGTGCCCCTTACAGGTAGGTAGGCGTGTGTGTGTGCGTGTGTGTGCGCCCCTTACAGGTAGGTAGGTGTGTGTGTGCCCCTTACAGGTAGGTAGGTGTGTGTGTGTGCCCCTTACAGGTAGGTAGGTGTGTGTGTGCCCCTTACAGGTAGGTCGGCGTGTGTGTGTGTGTGTGCCCCTTACAGGTAGGTAGGTGTGTGTGTGCCCCTTACAGGTAGGTAGGTGTGTGTGCGCCCCTTACAGGTAGGTAGGTGTGTGTGCGCCCCTTACAGGTAGGTAGGTGTGTGTGTGCCCCTTACAGGTAGGTAGGTGTGTGTGTGCCCCTTACAGGTAGGTGTGTGTGTGTGTGCCCCTTACAGGTAGGTAGGTGTGTGTGTGTCCCTTACAGGTAGGTAGGTGTGTGTGTGCCCCTTACAGGTAGGTAGGTGTGTGTGCCCCTTACAGGTAAGTGTGTGTGTGTGTGTGTGTGCCCCTTACAGGTAGGTGTGTGTGTGTGTGTGTGTGCCCCTTACAGGTAGGTGTGTGTGTGTGTGTGTGCCCCTTACACGTAGGTAGGTAGGTAGGCGTGTGTGTGTGAGCCCCTTACAGGTAGGTAGGCGTGTGTGTGTGTGTGTGTGTGCGCCCCTTACAGGTAGGTAGGTGTGTGTGTGCCCCTTACAGGTAGGTAGGCGTGTGTGTGTGTGTGTGTGTGCGCCCCTTACAGGTAGGTAGGTGTGTGTGTGCCCCTTACAGGTAGGTAGGTAGGTAGGCGTGTGTGTGTGCCCCTTACAGGTAGGTAGGTAGGTAGGCGTGTGTGTGTGCCCCTTACAGGTAGGTGTGTGTGTGTGTGTGTTTGCCCCTTACAGGTAGGTGTGTGTGTGTGTGCCCCTTACAGGTAGGTAGGTGTGTGTGTGCCCCTTACAGGTAGGTAGGTGTGTGTGTGTGCCCCTTACAGGTAGGTGTGTGTGTGTGTGTGTGCCCCTTACAGGTAGGTAGGTAGGTAGGTAGGCGTGTGTGTGTGTGTGTGTGTGCCCCTTACAGGTAGGTAGGCGTGTGTGTGTGTGTGTGTGTGTGCCCCTTACAGGTAGGTGTGTGTGTGTGCCTCTTACAGGTAGGTGTGTGTGTGTGTGTGTGTGCCCCTTACAGGTAGGTAGGTGTGTGTGTGTGTGTGCCCCTTACAGGTAGGTAGGTGTGTGTGTGTGTGCCCCTTACAGGTAGGTAGGTGTGTGTGTGTGTGCCCCTTACAGGTAGGTAGGTGTGTGTGTGCCCCTTACAGGTAGGTAGGTGTGTGTGTGTGTGTGTGTGCCCCTTACAGGTAGGTGTGTGTGTGTGTGTGTGTGCCCCTTACAGGTAGGTAGGTAGGTAGGTAGGCGTGTGTGTGTGTGTGTGTGTGCCCCTTACAGGTAGGTAGGCGTGTGTGTGTGTGTGTGTGTGTGCCCCTTACAGGTAGGTGTGTGTGTGTGCCTCTTACAGGTAGGTGTGTGTGTGTGTGTGTGTGTGCCCCTTACAGGTAGGTAGGTGTGTGTGTGTGCCCCTTACAGGTAGGTAGGTGTGTGTGTGTGCCCCTTACAGGTAGGTAGGTGTGTGTGTGTGTGTGCCCCTTACAGGTAGGTAGGTGTGTGTGTGCCCCTTACAGGTAGGTAGGTGTGTGTGTGTGTGTCCCCCTTACAGGTAGGTAGGTGTGTGTGTGTGTGCCCCTTACAGGTAGGTGTGTGTGTGTGTGTGTGCCCCTTACAGGTAGGTAGGTGTGTGTGTGTGCCCCTTACAGGTAGGTGTGTGTGTGTGTGCCCCTTACAGGTAGGTAGGCGTGTGTGTGTGTGTGCCCCTTACAGGTAGGTAGGTGTGTGTGTGTGCCCCTTACAGGTAGGTAGGTGTGTGTGTGCCCCTTACAGTTAGGTGTGTGTGTGTGTGTGTGTGTGCCCCTTACAGGTAGGTAGGTAGGTAGGCGTGTGTGTGTGTGTGTGCCCCTTACAGGTAGGTAGGTAGGTAGGCGTGTGTGTGTGTGTGTGTGCCCCTTACAGGTAGGTAGGTAGGTAGGCGTGTGTGTGTGTGTGTGCCCCTTACAGGTAGGTAGGTGTGTGTGTGCCCCTTACAGGTAGGTAGGTGTGTGTGTGCCCCTTACAGGTAGGTAGGTGTGTGTGTGCCCCTTACATGTAGGTAGGTGTGTGTGTGTGTGCCCCTTACAGGTAGGTAGGTGTGTGTGTGCCCCTTACAGGTAGGTAGGTGTGTGTGTGCCCCTTACAGGTAGGTGTGTGTGTGTGTGTGCGCCCCTTACAGGTAGGTAGGTGTGTGTGTGCCCCTTACAGGTAGGTAGGTGTGTGTGTGCCCCTTACAGGTAGGTAGGTAGGTAGGTAGGCGTGTGTGTGTGTGCCCCTTACAGGTACGTAGGCGTGTGTGTGTGTGTGTGTGCCCCCCTTACAGGTAGGTAGGCGTGTGTATGCCCCTTACAGGTAGGTAGGTGTGTGTGTGCCCCTTACAGGTAGGTAGGTGTGTGTGTGCCCCTTACAGGTAGGTAGGTGTGTGTTTGCCCCTTACAGGTAGGTAGGCGTGTGTGTGTGTGTGCCCCATACAGGTAGGTAGGCGTGTGTGTGTGTGTGTGTGTGCCCCCCTTACAGGTAGGTAGGCGTGTGTATGCCCCTTACAGGTAGGTAGGTGTGTGTGTGCCCCTTACAGGTAGGTAGGTGTGTGTGTGCCCCTTACAGGTAGGTAGGTGTGTGTGTGCCCCTTACAGGTAGGTAGGTGTGTGTGTGCCCCTTACAGGTAGGTAGGTGTGTGTGTGCCCCTTACAGGTAGGTGTGTGTGTGTGTGTGTGTGCCCCTTACAGGTAGGCGTGTGTGTGTGTGTGTGCCCCTTACAGGTAGGTGTGTGTGTGTGCCCCTTACAGGTAGGCGTGTGTGTGTGTGTGTGTGCCCCTTACAGGTAGGTAGGTAGGTGGCGTGTGTGTGTGTGTGCCCCTTACAGGTAGGAAGGTAGGTAGGCGTGTGTGTGTGTGTGTGCCCCTTACAGGTAGGTAGGTAGGTAGGCGTGTGTGTGTGCCCCTTACAGGTAGGTGTGTGTGTGTGTGCCCCTTACAGGTAGGTAGGTGTGTGTGTGCCCCTTACAGGTAGGTAGGTGTGTGTGTGCCCCTTACAGGTAGGTAGGTGTGTGTGTGTGTGCCCCTTACAGGTAGGTGTGTGTGTGTGTGTGTGTGCCCCTTACAGGTAGGTGTGTGTGTGTGCCCCTTACACGTAGGTAGGTAGGTAGGCGTGTGTGTGTGTGCCCCTTACAGGTAGGTAGGTGTGTGTGTGTGTGTGTGTGTGCGCCCCTTACAGGTAGGTAGGTGTGTGTGTGCCCCTTACAGGTAGGTAGGTGTGTGTGTGTGCCCCTTACAGGTAGGTAGGTGTGTGTGTGCCCCTTACAGGTAGGTCGGCGTGTGTGTGTGTGTGTGCCCCTTACAGGTAGGTAGGTGTGTGTGTGCCCCTTACAGGTAGGTAGGTGTGTGTGCGCCCCTTACAGGTAGGTAGGTGTGTGTGTGCCCCTTACAGGTAGGTAGGTGTGTGTGTGCCCCTTACAGGTAGGTAGGTGTGTGTGTGTGCCCCTTACAGGTAGGTAGGTGTGTGTGTGCCCCTTACAGGTAGGTCGGCGTGTGTGTGTGTGTGTGCCCCTTACAGGTAGGTAGGTGTGTGTGTGCCCCTTACAGGTAGGTAGGTGTGTGTGTGCCCCTTACAGGTAGGTAGGTGTGTGTGTGTCCCTTACAGGTAGGTAGGCGTGTGTGTGTGTGTGTGTGTGCCCCTTACAGGTAGGTAGGCGTGTGTGTGTGTGTGTGTGTGTGTGTGCCCCTTACAGGTAGGTAGGCGTGTGTGTGTGTGTGTGTGTGTGCGCCCCTTACAGGTAGGTAGGTGTGTGTGCGCCCCTTACAGGTAGGTAGGTGTGTGTGCGCCCCTTACAGGTAGGTAGGCGTGTGTGTGTGCCCCTTACAGGTAGGTAGGTGTGTGTGTGTGTGTGCCCCTTACAGGTAGGTAGGTGTGTGTGTGTGCCCCTTACAGGTAGGTAGGTGTGTGTGTGTGTGTGTGTGCCCCCCTTACAGGTAGGTAGGTGTGTGTATGCCCCTTACAGGTAGGTAGGTGTGTGTGTGCCCCTTACAGGTAGGTAGGTAGGTAGGCGTGTGTGTGAGCCCCTTACAGGTAGGTAGGTAGGTAGGCGTGTGTGTGTGCCCCTTACAGGTAGGTAGGTAGGTAGGCGTGTGTGTGTGCCCCTTACAGGTAGGTAGGTGTGTGTGTGCCCCTTACAGGTAGGTAGGTGTGTGTGTGCCCCTTACAGGTAGGTAGGTGTGTGTGCCCCTTACAGGTAGGTAGGTGTGTGTGTGCCCCTTACAAGTAGGTAGGTGTGTGTGTGCCCCTTACAGGTAGGTGTGTGTGTATGTGTGTGTGCCCCTTACAGGTAGGTGTGTGTGTGTGTGTGTGTGTGTGTGTGCGCCCCTTACAGGTAGGTAGGTAGGTAGGCGTGTGTGTGTGTGTGTGTGCGCCCCTTACAGGTAGGTGTGTGTGTGTGTGTGCCCCTTACAGGTAGGTGTGTGTGTGTGTGTGTGCCCCTTACAGGTAGGTGTGTGTGTGTGTGTGTGTGTGTGTGTGTGTGTGTGCCCCTTACAGGTAGGTAGGTAGGTAGGCGTGTGTGTGTGTGTGTGCCCCTTACAGGTAGGTAGGTAGGTAGGCGTGTGTGTGTGTGTGTGTGCGCCCCTTACAGGTAGGTAGGTAGGTAGGCGTGTGTGTGTGTGTGTGTGTGTGCCCCTTACAGGTAGGTAGGCGTGTGTGTGTGTGTGTGTGCCCCTTACAGGTAGGTAGGCGTGTGTGTGTGTGTGTGTGTGCCCCTTACAGGTAGGTAGGTGTGTGTGTGTGTGTGTGTGTGCCCCTTACAGGTAGGTGTGTGTGTGTGCCCCTTACAGGTAGGTGTGTGTGTGTGTGTGTGCCCCTTACAGGTAGGTGTGTGTGTGTGTGCCCCTTACAGGTAGGTAGGTGTGTGTGTGCCCCTTACAGGTAGGTAGGTGTTTGTGTGTGTGTGTGCCCCTTACAGGTAGGTGTGTGTGTGTGTGTGTGTGCCCCTTACAGGTAGGTAGGTAGGTAGGTAGGCGTGTGTGTGTGTGTGTGTGCCCCTTACAGGTAGGTAGGCGTGTGTGTGTGTGTGTGTGTGTGCCCCTTACAGGTAGGTGTGTGTGTGTGCCTCTTACAGGTAGGTGTGTGTGTGTGTGTGTGCCCCTTACAGGTAGGCGTGTGTGTGTGTGTGTGTGCCCCTTACAGGTAGGTAGGTGTGTGTGTGTGTGCCCCTTACAGGTAGGTAGGTGTGTGTGTGTGTGTGCCCCTTACAGGTAGGTAGGTGTGTGTGTGTGTGCCCCTTACAGGTAGGTAGGTGTGTGTGTGTGCCCCTTACAGGTAGGTAGGTGTGTGTGTGCCCCTTACAGGTAGGTAGGTGTGTGTGTGCCCCTTACAGGTAGGTGTGTGTGTGTGTGTGTGTGCCCCTTACAGGTAGGTAGGTAGGTAGGCGTGTGTGTGTGTGTGTGTGCCCCTTACAGGTAGGTAGGTAGGTAGGCGTGTGTGTGTGTGTGCCCCTTACAGGTAGGTAGGTGTGTGTGTGCCCCTTACAGGTAGGTAGGTGTGTGTGTGTGTGTCCCTTACAGGTAGGTAGGTGTGTGTGTGTGTGTCCCTTACAGGTAGGTAGGTGTGTGTGTCCCTTACAGGTAGGTAGGTGTGTGTGTCCCTTACAGGTAGGTAGGTGTGTGTGTCCCTTACAGGTAGGTAGGTGTGTGTGTCCCTTACAGGTAGGTAGGTGTGTGTGCCCCTTACAGGTAGGTAGGTGTGTGTGTCCCTTACAGGTAGGTAGGTGTGTGTGCCCCTTACAGGTAGGTAGCCGTGTGTGTGTGTGTGTGTGCCCCTTACAGGTAGGTAGGCGTGTGTGTGTGTGTGTGTGTGTGTGCCCCTTACAGGTAGGTAGGTGTGTGTGTGTGTGCCCCTTACAGGTAGGTAGGTGTGTGTGTGTGTGTGCCCCTTACAGGTAGGTAGGTGTGTGTGTGTGTGCCCCTTACAGGTAGGTAGGTGTGTGTGTGTGTGCCCCTTACAGGTAGGTAGGTGTGTGTGTGTGTGCCCCTTACAGGTAGGTAGGTGTGTGTGTGCCCCTTACAGGTAGGTCGGCGTGTGTGTGTGTGTGTGCCCCTTACAGGTAGGTAGGTGTGTGTGTGCCCCTTACAGGTAGGTAGGTGTGTGTGCGCCCCTTACAGGTAGGTAGGTGTGTGTGTGCCCCTTACAGGTAGGTAGGTGTGTGTGTGCCCCTTACAGGTAGGTAGGTGTGTGTGTGTGCCCCTTACAGGTAGGTAGGTGTGTGTGTGCCCCTTACAGGTAGGTCGGCGTGTGTGTGTGTGTGTGCCCCTTACAGGTAGGTAGGTGTGTGTGTGCCCCTTACAGGTAGGTAGGTGTGTGTGTGCCCCTTACAGGTAGGTAGGTGTGTGTGTGTCCCTTACAGGTAGGTAGGCTTGTGTGTGTGTGTGTGTGTGCCCCTTACAGGTAGGTAGGCGTGTGTGTGTGTGTGTGTGTGTGCCCCTTACAGGTAGGTAGGCGTGTGTGTGTGTGTGTGTGTGCGCCCCTTACAGGTAGGTAGGTGTGTGTGCGCCCCTTACAGGTAGGTAGGTGTGTGTGCGCCCCTTACAGGTAGGTAGGCGTGTGTGTGTGCCCCTTACAGGTAGGTAGGTGTGTGTGTGTGTGTGCCCCTTACAGGTAGGTAGGTGTGTGTGTGTGCCCCTTACAGGTAGGTAGGTGTGTGTGTGTGTGTGTGTGCCCCCCTTACAGGTAGGTAGGTGTGTGTATGCCCCTTACAGGTAGGTAGGTGTGTGTGTGCCCCTTACAGGTAGGTAGGTAGGTAGGCGTGTGTGTGAGCCCCTTACAGGTAGGTAGGTAGGTAGGCGTGTGTGTGTGCCCCTTACAGGTAGGTAGGTAGGTAGGCGTGTGTGTGTGCCCCTTACAGGTAGGTAGGTGTGTGTGTGCCCCTTACAGGTAGGTAGGTGTGTGTGTGCCCCTTACAGGTAGGTAGGTGTGTGTGCCCCTTACAGGTAGGTAGGTGTGTGTGTGCCCCTTACAAGTAGGTAGGTGTGTGTGTGCCCCTTACAGGTAGGTGTGTGTGTATGTGTGTGTGCCCCTTACAGGTAGGTGTGTGTGTGTGTGTGTGTGTGTGTGTGTGTGCGCCCCTTACAGGTAGGTAGGTAGGTAGGCGTGTGTGTGTGTGTGTGTGCGCCCCTTACAGGTAGGTGTGTGTGTGTGTGTGTGTGCCCCTTACAGGTAGGTGTGTGTGTGTGTGTGTGCCCCTTACAGGTAGGTGTGTGTGTGTGTGTGTGTGTGTGCCCCTTACAGGTAGGTGTGTGTGTGTGTGTGCCCCTTACAGGTAGGTAGGTAGGTAGGCGTGTGTGTGTGTGTGTGCCCCTTACAGGTAGGTAGGTAGGTAGGCGTGTGTGTGTGTGTGTGTGCGCCCCTTACAGGTAGGTAGGTAGGTAGGCGTGTGTGTGTGTGTGTGTGTGTGCCCCTTACAGGTAGGTAGGCGTGTGTGTGTGTGTGTGTGTGTGCCCCTTACAGGTAGGTAGGCGTGTGTGTGTGTGTGTGTGTGTGCCCCTTACAGGTAGGTAGGTGTGTGTGTGTGTGTGTGTGTGTGTGCCCCTTACAGGTAGGTAGGTGTGTGTGTGCCCCTTACAGGTAGGTAGGTGTGTGTGTGTGTGTCCCTTACAGGTAGGTAGGTGTGTGTGTGTGTGTGTCCCTTACAGGTAGGTAGGTGTGTGTGTCCCTTACAGGTAGGTAGGTGTGTGTGTCCCTTACAGGTAGGTAGGTGTGTGTGTCCCTTACAGGTAGGTAGGTGTGTGTGTGTGTGTCCCTTACAGGTAGGTAGGTGTGTGTGTGTGTGTGCCCCTTACAGGTAGGTAGGTGTGTGTGTGCCCCTTACAGGTAGGTAGGTGTGTGTTTGCCCCTTACAGGTAGGTAGGCGTGTGTGTGTGTGTGCCCCATACAGGTAGGTAGGCGTGTGTGTGTGTGTGTGTGTGCCCCCCTTACAGGTAGGTAGGCGTGTGTATGCCCCTTACAGGTAGGTAGGTGTGTGTGTGCCCCTTACAGGTAGGTAGGTGTGTGTGTGCCCCTTACAGGTAGGTAGGTGTGTGTGTGCCCCTTACAGGTAGGTAGGTGTGTGTGTGCCCCTTACAGGTAGGTAGGTGTGTGTGTGCCCCTTACAGGTAGGTGTGTGTGTGTGTGTGTGTGCCCCTTACAGGTAGGCGTGTGTGTGTGTGTGTGCCCCTTACAGGTAGGTGTGTGTGTGTGCCCCTTACAGGTAGGCGTGTGTGTGTGTGTGTGTGCCCCTTACAGGTAGGTAGGTAGGTGGCGTGTGTGTGTGTGTGCCCCTTACAGGTAGGAAGGTAGGTAGGCGTGTGTGTGTGTGTGTGCCCCTTACAGGTAGGTAGGTAGGTAGGCGTGTGTGTGTGCCCCTTACAGGTAGGTGTGTGTGTGTGTGCCCCTTACAGGTAGGTAGGTGTGTGTGTGCCCCTTACAGGTAGGTAGGTGTGTGTGTGCCCCTTACAGGTAGGTAGGTGTGTGTGTGTGTGCCCCTTACAGGTAGGTGTGTGTGTGTGTGTGTGTGCCCCTTACAGGTAGGTGTGTGTGTGTGTGTGTGCCCCTTACACGTAGGTAGGTAGGTAGGCGTGTGTGTGTGTGCCCCTTACAGGTAGGTAGGTGTGTGTGTGTGTGTGTGTGTGCGCCCCTTACAGGTAGGTAGGTGTGTGTGTGCCCCTTACAGGTAGGTAGGTGTGTGTGTGTGCCCCTTACAGGTAGGTAGGTGTGTGTGTGCCCCTTACAGGTAGGTCGGCGTGTGTGTGTGTGTGTGCCCCTTACAGGTAGGTAGGTGTGTGTGTGCCCCTTACAGGTAGGTAGGTGTGTGTGCGCCCCTTACAGGTAGGTAGGTGTGTGTGTGCCCCTTACAGGTAGGTAGGTGTGTGTGTGCCCCTTACAGGTAGGTAGGTGTGTGTGTGCCCCTTACAGGTAGGTAGGTGTGTGTGTGCCCCTTACAGGTAGGTAGGTGTGTGTGTGCCCCTTACAGGTAGGTGTGTGTGTGTGTGTGTGTGCCCCTTACAGGTAGGCGTGTGTGTGTGTGTGTGCCCCTTACAGGTAGGTGTGTGTGTGTGCCCCTTACAGGTAGGCGTGTGTGTGTGTGTGTGTGCCCCTTACAGGTAGGTAGGTAGGTGGCGTGTGTGTGTGTGTGCCCCTTACAGGTAGGAAGGTAGGTAGGCGTGTGTGTGTGTGTGTGCCCCTTACAGGTAGGTAGGTAGGTAGGCGTGTGTGTGTGCCCCTTACAGGTAGGTGTGTGTGTGTGTGCCCCTTACAGGTAGGTAGGTGTGTGTGTGCCCCTTACAGGTAGGTAGGTGTGTGTGTGCCCCTTACAGGTAGGTAGGTGTGTGTGTGTGTGCCCCTTACAGGTAGGTGTGTGTGTGTGTGTGTGTGCCCCTTACAGGTAGGTGTGTGTGTGTGTGTGTGCCCCTTACACGTAGGTAGGTAGGTAGGCGTGTGTGTGTGTGCCCCTTACAGGTAGGTAGGTGTGTGTGTGTGTGTGTGTGTGCGCCCCTTACAGGTAGGTAGGTGTGTGTGTGCCCCTTACAGGTAGGTAGGTGTGTGTGTGTGCCCCTTACAGGTAGGTAGGTGTGTGTGTGCCCCTTACAGGTAGGTCGGCGTGTGTGTGTGTGTGTGCCCCTTACAGGTAGGTAGGTGTGTGTGTGCCCCTTACAGGTAGGTAGGTGTGTGTGCGCCCCTTACAGGTAGGTAGGTGTGTGTGTGCCCCTTACAGGTAGGTAGGTGTGTGTGTGCCCCTTACAGGTAGGTAGGTGTGTGTGTGTGCCCCTTACAGGTAGGTAGGTGTGTGTGTGCCCCTTACAGGTAGGTCGGCGTGTGTGTGTGTGTGTGCCCCTTACAGGTAGGTAGGTGTGTGTGTGCCCCTTACAGGTAGGTAGGTGTGTGTGTGCCCCTTACAGGTAGGTAGGTGTGTGTGTGTCCCTTACAGGTAGGTAGGCGTGTGTGTGTGTGTGTGTGTGCCCCTTACAGGTAGGTAGGCGTGTGTGTGTGTGTGTGTGTGTGCCCCTTACAGGTAGGTAGGCGTGTGTGTGTGTGTGTGTGTGTGCGCCCCTTACAGGTAGGTAGGTGTGTGTGCGCCCCTTACAGGTAGGTAGGTGTGTGTGCGCCCCTTACAGGTAGGTAGGCGTGTGTGTGTGCCCCTTACAGGTAGGTAGGTGTGTGTGTGTGTGTGCCCCTTACAGGTAGGTAGGTGTGTGTGTGTGCCCCTTACAGGTAGGTAGGTGTGTGTGTGTGTGTGTGTGCCCCCCTTACAGGTAGGTAGGTGTGTGTATGCCCCTTACAGGTAGGTAGGTGTGTGTGTGCCCCTTACAGGTAGGTAGGTAGGTAGGCGTGTGTGTGAGCCCCTTACAGGTAGGTAGGTAGGTAGGCGTGTGTGTGTGCCCCTTACAGGTAGGTAGGTAGGTAGGCGTGTGTGTGTGCCCCTTACAGGTAGGTAGGTGTGTGTGTGCCCCTTACAGGTAGGTAGGTGTGTGTGTGCCCCTTACAGGTAGGTAGGTGTGTGTGCCCCTTACAGGTAGGTAGGTGTGTGTGTGCCCCTTACAAGTAGGTAGGTGTGTGTGTGCCCCTTACAGGTAGGTGTGTGTGTATGTGTGTGTGCCCCTTACAGGTAGGTGTGTGTGTGTGTGTGTGTGTGTGTGTGCGCCCCTTACAGGTAGGTAGGTAGGTAGGCGTGTGTGTGTGTGTGTGTGCGCCCCTTACAGGTAGGTGTGTGTGTGTGTGTGCCCCTTACAGGTAGGTGTGTGTGTGTGTGTGTGCCCCTTACAGGTAGGTGTGTGTGTGTGTGTGTGTGTGTGCCCCTTACAGGTAGGTGTGTGTGTGTGTGTGCCCCTTACAGGTAGGTAGGTAGGTAGGCGTGTGTGTGTGTGTGTGCCCCTTACAGGTAGGTAGGTAGGTAGGCGTGTGTGTGTGTGTGTGTGCGCCCCTTACAGGTAGGTAGGTAGGTAGGCGTGTGTGTGTGTGTGTGTGTGTGCCCCTTACAGGTAGGTAGGCGTGTGTGTGTGTGTGTGTGCCCCTTACAGGTAGGTAGGCGTGTGTGTGTGTGTGTGTGTGCCCCTTACAGGTAGGTAGGTGTGTGTGTGTGTGTGTGTGTGCCCCTTACAGGTAGGTGTGTGTGTGTGCCCCTTACAGGTAGGTGTGTGTGTGTGTGTGTGTGCCCCTTACAGGTAGGTGTGTGTGTGTGTGCCCCTTACAGGTAGGTAGGTGTGTGTGTGCCCCTTACAGGTAGGTAGGTGTGTGTGTGTGTGTGTGCCCCTTACAGGTAGGTGTGTGTGTGTGTGTGCCCCTTACAGGTAGGTAGGTAGGTAGGTAGGCGTGTGTGTGTGTGTGTGTGCCCCTTACAGGTAGGTAGGCGTGTGTGTGTGTGTGTGTGTGTGCCCCTTACAGGTAGGTGTGTGTGTGTGCCTCTTACAGGTAGGTGTGTGTGTGTGTGTGTGCCCCTTACAGGTAGGCGTGTGTGTGTGTGTGTGTGCCCCTTACAGGTAGGTAGGTGTGTGTGTGTGTGCCCCTTACAGGTAGGTAGGTGTGTGTGTGTGTGTGCCCCTTACAGGTAGGTAGGTGTGTGTGTGTGTGCCCCTTACAGGTAGGTAGGTGTGTGTGTGTGCCCCTTACAGGTAGGTAGGTGTGTGTGTGCCCCTTACAGGTAGGTAGGTGTGTGTGTGCCCCTTACAGGTAGGTGTGTGTGTGTGTGTGTGTGCCCCTTACAGGTAGGTAGGTAGGTAGGCGTGTGTGTGTGTGTGTGCCCCTTACAGGTAGGTAGGTAGGTAGGCGTGTGTGTGTGTGTGCCCCTTACAGGTAGGTAGGTGTGTGTGTGCCCCTTACAGGTAGGTAGGTGTGTGTGTGTGTGTCCCTTACAGGTAGGTAGGTGTGTGTGTGTGTGTCCCTTACAGGTAGGTAGGTGTGTGTGTCCCTTACAGGTAGGTAGGTGTGTGTGTCCCTTACAGGTAGGTAGGTGTGTGTGTCCCTTACAGGTAGGTAGGTGTGTGTGTCCCTTACAGGTAGGTAGGTGTGTGTGCCCCTTACAGGTAGGTAGGTGTGTGTGTCCCTTACAGGTAGGTAGGTGTGTGTGCCCCTTACAGGTAGGTAGCCGTGTGTGTGTGTGTGTGTGCCCCTTACAGGTAGGTAGGCGTGTGTGTGTGTGTGTGTGTGTGTGCCCCTTACAGGTAGGTAGGTGTGTGTGTGTGTGCCCCTTACAGGTAGGTAGGTGTGTGTGTGTGTGTGCCCCTTACAGGTAGGTAGGTGTGTGTGTGTGTGCCCCTTACAGGTAGGTAGGTGTGTGTGTGTGTGCCCCTTACAGGTAGGTAGGTGTGTGTGTGTGTGCCCCTTACAGGTAGGTAGGTGTGTGTGTGCCCCTTACAGGTAGGTCGGCGTGTGTGTGTGTGTGTGCCCCTTACAGGTAGGTAGGTGTGTGTGTGCCCCTTACAGGTAGGTAGGTGTGTGTGCGCCCCTTACAGGTAGGTAGGTGTGTGTGCCCCTTACAGGTAGGTAGGTGTGTGTGTGCCCCTTACAGGTAGGTAGGTGTGTGTGTGTGCCCCTTACAGGTAGGTAGGTGTGTGTGTGCCCCTTACAGGTAGGTCGGCGTGTGTGTGTGTGTGTGCCCCTTACAGGTAGGTAGGTGTGTGTGTGCCCCTTACAGGTAGGTAGGTGTGTGTGTGCCCCTTACAGGTAGGTAGGTGTGTGTGTGTCCCTTACAGGTAGGTAGGCGTGTGTGTGTGTGTGTGTGTGCCCCTTACAGGTAGGTAGGCGTGTGTGTGTGTGTGTGTGTGTGCCCCTTACAGGTAGGTAGGCGTGTGTGTGTGTGTGTGTGTGTGCGCCCCTTACAGGTAGGTAGGTGTGTGTGCGCCCCTTACAGGTAGGTAGGTGTGTGTGCGCCCCTTACAGGTAGGTAGGCGTGTGTGTGTGCCCCTTACAGGTAGGTAGGTGTGTGTGTGTGTGTGCCCCTTACAGGTAGGTAGGTGTGTGTGTGTGCCCCTTACAGGTAGGTAGGTGTGTGTGTGTGTGTGTGTGTGCCCCCCTTACAGGTAGGTAGGTGTGTGTATGCCCCTTACAGGTAGGTAGGTGTGTGTGTGCCCCTTACAGGTAGGTAGGTAGGTAGGCGTGTGTGTGAGCCCCTTACAGGTAGGTAGGTAGGTAGGCGTGTGTGTGTGCCCCTTACAGGTAGGTAGGTAGGTAGGCGTGTGTGTGTGCCCCTTACAGGTAGGTAGGTGTGTGTGTGCCCCTTACAGGTAGGTAGGTGTGTGTGTGTGCCCCTTACAGGTAGGTAGGTGTGTGTGCCCCTTACAGGTAGGTAGGTGTGTGTGTGCCCCTTACAAGTAGGTAGGTGTGTGTGTGCCCCTTACAGGTAGGTGTGTGTGTATGTGTGTGTGCCCCTTACAGGTAGGTGTGTGTGTGTGTGTGTGTGTGTGTGCGCCCCTTACAGGTAGGTAGGTAGGTAGGCGTGTGTGTGTGTGTGTGTGCGCCCCTTACAGGTAGGTGTGTGTGTGTGTGTGCCCCTTACAGGTAGGTGTGTGTGTGTGTGTGTGCCCCTTACAGGTAGGTGTGTGTGTGTGTGTGTGTGTGTGCCCCTTACAGGTAGGTGTGTGTGTGTGTGTGCCCCTTACAGGTAGGTAGGTAGGTAGGCGTGTGTGTGTGTGTGTGCCCCTTACAGGTAGGTAGGTAGGTAGGCGTGTGTGTGTGTGTGTGTGCGCCCCTTACAGGTAGGTAGGTAGGTAGGCGTGTGTGTGTGTGTGTGTGTGTGCCCCTTACAGGTAGGTAGGCGTGTGTGTGTGTGTGTGTGCCCCTTACAGGTAGGTAGGCGTGTGTGTGTGTGTGTGTGTGTGCCCCTTACAGGTAGGTAGGTGTGTGTGTGTGTGTGTGTGTGTGTGCCCCTTACAGGTAGGTGTGTGTGTGTGCCCCTTACAGGTAGGTGTGTGTGTGTGTGTGTGCCCCTTACAGGTAGGTGTGTGTGTGTGTGCCCCTTACAGGTAGGTAGGTGTGTGTGTGCCCCTTACAGGTAGGTAGGTGTGTGTGTGTGTGTGTGCCCCTTACAGGTAGGTGTGTGTGTGTGTGTGTGTGCCCCTTACAGGTAGGTAGGTAGGTAGGTAGGCGTGTGTGTGTGTGTGTGCCCCTTACAGGTAGGTAGGCGTGTGTGTGTGTGTGTGTGTGCCCCTTATAGGTAGGTGTGTGTGTGTGCCTCTTACAGGTAGGTGTGTGTGTGTGTGTGTGCCCCTTACAGGTAGGCGTGTGTGTGTGTGTGTGTGCCCCTTACAGGTAGGTAGGTGTGTGTGTGTGTGCCCCTTACAGGTAGGTAGGTGTGTGTGTGTGTGTGCCCCTTACAGGTAGGTAGGTGTGTGTGTGTGCCCCTTACAGGTAGGTAGGTGTGTGTGTGTGTGTGCCCCTTACAGGTAGGTAGGTGTGTGTGTGTGCCCCTTACAGGTAGGTAGGTGTGTGTGTGTGTGTGTGTGCCCCCCTTACAGGTAGGTAGGCGTGTGTATGCCCCTTACAGGTAGGTAGGTGTGTGTGTGCCCCTTACAGGTAGGTAGGTAGGTAGGCGTGTGTGTGAGCCCATTACAGGTAGGTAGGTAGGTAGGCGTGTGTGTGTGCCCCTTACAGGTAGGTAGGTAGGTAGGTAGGCGTGTGTGTGTGCCCCTTACAGGTAGGTAGGTGTGTGTGTGCCCCTTACAGGTAGGTAGGTGTGTGTGTGCCCCTTACAGGTAGGTAGGTGTGTGTGCCCCTTACAGGTAGGTAGGTGTGTGTGTGCCCCTTACAAGTAGGTAGGTGTGTGTGTGCCCCTTACAGGTAGGTGTGTGTGTATGTGTGTGTGCCCCTTACAGGTAGGTGTGTGTGTGTGTGTGTGTGTGTGTGTGCGCCCCTTACAGGTAGGTAGGTAGGTAGGCGTGTGTGTGTGTGTGTGTGCGCCCCTTACAGGTAGGTGTGTGTGTGTGTGTGCCCCTTACAGGTAGGTGTGTGTGTGTGTGTGTGCCCCTTACAGGTAGGTGTGTGTGTGTGTGTGTGTGCCCCTTACAGGTAGGTGTGTGTGTGTGTGTGCCCCTTACAGGTAGGTAGGTAGGTAGGCGTGTGTGTGTGTGTGTGTGCGCCCCTTACAGGTAGGTAGGTAGGTAGGCGTGTGTGTGTGTGTGTGTGTGTGTGCCCCTTACAGGTAGGTAGGCGTGTGTGTGTGTGTGTGTGCCCCTTACAGGTAGGTAGGCGTGTGTATGTGTGTGTGTGTGCCCCTTACAGGTAGGTAGGTGTGTGTGTGTGTGTGTGTGCCCCTTACAGGTAGGTGTGTGTGTGTGCCCCTTACAGGTAGGTGTGTGTGTGTGTGTGTGCCCCTTACAGGTAGGTGTGTGTGTGTGTGCCCCTTACAGGTAGGTAGGTGTGTGTGTGCCCCTTACAGGTAGGTAGGTGTGTGTGTGTGTGTGTGTGCCCCTTACAGGTAGGTGTGTGTGTGTGTGTGTGCCCCTTACAGGTAGGTAGGTAGGTAGGTAGGCGTGTGTGTGTGTGTGTGCCCCTTACAGGTAGGTAGGCGTGTGTGTGTGTGTGTGTGTGTGCCCCTTACAGGTAGGTGTGTGTGTGTGCCTCTTACAGGTAGGTGTGTGTGTGTGTGTGTGCCCCTTACAGGTAGGCGTGTGTGTGTGTGTGTGTGTGCCCCTTACAGGTAGGTAGGTGTGTGTGTGTGTGCCCCTTACAGGTAGGTAGGTGTGTGTGTGTGTGTGCCCCTTACAGGTAGGTAGGTGTGTGTGTGTGTGCCCCTTACAGGTAGGTAGGTGTGTGTGTGTGCCCCTTACAGGTAGGTAGGTGTGTGTGTGCCCCTTACAGGTAGGTAGGTGTGTGTGTGCCCCTTACAGGTAGGTGTGTGTGTGTGTGTGTGTGCCCCTTACAGGTAGGTAGGTAGGTAGGCGTGTGTGTGTGTGTGTGTGTGCCCCTTACAGGTAGGTAGGTAGGTAGGCGTGTGTGTGTGTGTGCCCCTTACAGGTAGGTAGGTGTGTGTGTGCCCCTTACAGGTAGGTAGGTGTGTGTGTGTGTGTCCCTTACAGGTAGGTAGGTGTGTGTGTGTGTGTGTCCCTTACAGGTAGGTAGGTGTGTGTGTCCCTTACAGGTAGGTAGGTGTGTGTGTCCCTTACAGGTAGGTAGGTGTGTGTGTCCCTTACAGGTAGGTAGGTGTGTGTGCCCCTTACAGGTAGGTAGGTGTGTGTGTCCCTTACAGGTAGGTAGGTGTGTGTGCCCCTTACAGGTAGGTAGCCGTGTGTGTGTGTGTGTGTGCCCCTTACAGGTAGGTAGGCGTGTGTGTGTGTGTGTGTGCCCCTTACAGGTAGGTAGGTGTGTGTGTGTGTGTGTGTGTGTGCCCCTTACAGGTAGGTAGGTGTGTGTGTGTGTGTGTGTGCCCCTTACAGGTAGGTGTGTGTGTGTGTGTGCCCCTTACAGGTAGGTAGGTGTGTGTGTGTGCCCCTTACAGGTAGGTGTGTGTGTGTGCCCCTTACAGGTAGGTAGGTGTGTGTGTGTGTGTGCCCCTTACAGGTAGGTAGGTGTGTGTGTGTGCCCCTTACAGGTAGGTAGGTGTGTGTGTGTGTGTGTGTGCCCCCCTTACAGGTAGGTAGGCGTGTGTATGCCCCTTACAGGTAGGTAGGTGTGTGTGTGCCCCTTACAGGTAGGTAGGTAGGTAGGCGTGTGTGTGAGCCCCTTACAGGTAGGTAGGTAGGTAGGCGTGTGTGTGTGCCCCTTACAGGTAGGTAGGTAGGTAGGCGTGTGTGTGTGCCCCTTACAGGTAGGTAGGTGTGTGTGTGCCCCTTACAGGTAGGTAGGTGTGTGTGTGCCCCTTACAGGTAGGTAGGTGTGTGTGCCCCTTACAGGTAGGTAGGTGTGTGTGTGCCCCTTACAAGTAGGTAGGTGTGTGTGTGCCCCTTACAGGTAGGTGTGTGTGTATGTGTGTGTGCCCCTTACAGGTAGGTGTGTGTGTGTGTGTGTGTGTGTGTGTGTGTGTGCGCCCCTTACAGGTAGGTAGGTAGGTAGGCGTGTGTGTGTGTGTGTGTGCGCCCCTTACAGGTAGGTAGGTGTGTGTGTGCCCCTTACAGGTAGGTGTGTGTGTGTGTGTGCCCCTTACAGGTAGGTAGGTGTGTGTGTGTGCCCCTTACAGGTAGGTAGGTGTGTGTGTGCCCCTTACAGGTAGGTGTGTGTGTGTGTGTGCCCCTTACAGGTAGGTGTGTGTGTGTGTGTGTGCCCCTTACAGGTAGGTGTGTGTGTGTGTGTGTGTGTGTGTGCCCCTTACAGGTAGGTGTGTGTGTGTGTGTGCCCCTTACAGGTAGGTAGGTAGGTAGGCGTGTGTGTGTGTGTGTGCCCCTTACAGGTAGGTAGGTAGGTAGGCGTGTGTGTGTGTGTGCGCCCCTTACAGGTAGGTAGGTAGGTAGGCGTGTGTGTGTGTGTGTGTGTGTGCCCCTTACAGGTAGGTAGGCGTGTGTGTGTGTGTGTGTGCCCCTTACAGGTAGGTAGGCGTGTGTGTGTGTGTGTGTGTGCCCCTTACAGGTAGGTAGGTGTGTGTGTGTGTGTGTGTGTGCCCCTTACAGGTAGGTGTGTGTGTGTGCCCCTTACAGGTAGGTGTGTGTGTGTGTGTGTGCCCCTTACAGGTAGGTGTGTGTGTGTGTGCCCCTTACAGGTAGGTAGGTGTGTGTGTGCCCCTTACAGGTAGGTAGGTGTGTGTGTGCCCCTTACAGGTAGGTAGGTGTGTGTGTGCCCCTTACAGGTAGGTAGGTGTGTGTGTGCCCCTTACAGGTAGGTAGGTGTGTGTGTGCCCCTTACAGGTAGGTGTGTGTGTGTGTGTGTGTGCCCCTTACAGGTAGGCGTGTGTGTGTGTGTGTGCCCCTTACAGGTAGGTGTGTGTGTGTGCCCCTTACAGGTAGGCGTGTGTGTGTGTGTGTGTGCCCCTTACAGGTAGGTAGGTAGGTGGCGTGTGTGTGTGTGTGCCCCTTACAGGTAGGAAGGTAGGTAGGCGTGTGTGTGTGTGTGTGCCCCTTACAGGTAGGTAGGTAGGTAGGCGTGTGTGTGTGCCCCTTACAGGTAGGTGTGTGTGTGTGTGCCCCTTACAGGTAGGTAGGTGTGTGTGTGCCCCTTACAGGTAGGTAGGTGTGTGTGTGTGTGCCCCTTACAGGTAGGTGTGTGTGTGTGTGTGTGTGCCCCTTACAGGTAGGTGTGTGTGTGTGTGTGTGCCCCTTACACGTAGGTAGGTAGGTAGGCGTGTGTGTGTGTGCCCCTTACAGGTAGGTAGGTGTGTGTGTGTGTGTGTGTGCGCCCCTTACAGGTAGGTAGGTGTGTGTGTGCCCCTTACAGGTAGGTAGGTGTGTGTGTGCCCCTTACAGGTAGGTCGGCGTGTGTGTGTGTGTGTGCCCCTTACAGGTAGGTAGGTGTGTGTGTGCCCCTTACAGGTAGGTAGGTGTGTGTGCGCCCCTTACAGGTAGGTAGGTGTGTGTGTGCCCCTTACAGGTAGGTAGGTGTGTGTGTGCCCCTTACAGGTAGGTAGGTGTGTGTGTGTGCCCCTTACAGGTAGGTAGGTGTGTGTGTGCCCCTTACAGGTAGGTCGGCGTGTGTGTGTGTGTGTGCCCCTTACAGGTAGGTAGGTGTGTGTGTGCCCCTTACAGGTAGGTAGGTGTGTGTGTGCCCCTTACAGGTAGGTAGGTGTGTGTGTGTCCCTTACAGGTAGGTAGGCGTGTGTGTGTGTGTGTGTGTGTGCCCCTTACAGGTAGGTAGGCGTGTGTGTGTGTGTGTGTGTGCCCCTTACAGGTAGGTAGGCGTGTGTGTGTGTGTGTGTGTGTGCGCCCCTTACAGGTAGGTAGGTGTGTGTGCGCCCCTTACAGGTAGGTAGGTGTGTGTGCGCCCCTTACAGGTAGGTAGGCGTGTGTGTGTGCCCCTTACAGGTAGGTAGGTGTGTGTGTGTGTGTGCCCCTTACAGGTAGGTAGGTGTGTGTGTGTGCCCCTTACAGGTAGGTAGGTGTGTGTGTGTGTGTGTGTGCCCCCCTTACAGGTAGGTAGGCGTGTGTATGCCCCTTACAGGTAGGTAGGTGTGTGTGTGCCCCTTACAGGTAGGTAGGTAGGTAGGCGTGTGTGTGAGCCCCTTACAGGTAGGTAGGTAGGTAGGCGTGTGTGTGTGCCCCTTACAGGTAGGTAGGTAGGTAGGCGTGTGTGTGTGCCCCTTACAGGTAGGTAGGTGTGTGTGTGCCCCTTACAGGTAGGTAGGTGTGTGTGTGCCCCTTACAGGTAGGTAGGTGTGTGTGCCCCTTACAGGTAGGTAGGTGTGTGTGTGCCCCTTACAAGTAGGTAGGTGTGTGTGTGCCCCTTACAGGTAGGTGTGTGTGTATGTGTGTGTGCCCCTTACAGGTAGGTGTGTGTGTGTGTGTGTGTGTGTGTGTGTGTGCGCCCCTTACAGGTAGGTAGGTAGGTAGGCGTGTGTGTGTGTGTGTGTGTGCCCCTTACAGGTAGGTAGGTGTGTGTGTGCCCCTTACAGGTAGGTGTGTGTGTGTGTGTGCCCCTTACAGGTAGGTAGGTGTGTGTGTGTGCCCCTTACAGGTAGGTAGGTGTGTGTGTGCCCCTTACAGGTAGGTAGGTGTGTGTGTGCCCCTTACAGGTAGGTGTGTGTGTGTGTGTGCCCCTTACAGGTAGGTGTGTGTGTGTGTGTGTGCCCCTTACAGGTAGGTGTGTGTGTGTGTGTGTGTGTGTGTGTGTGTGCCCCTTACAGGTAGGTGTGTGTGTGTGTGTGCCCCTTACAGGTAGGTAGGTAGGTAGGCGTGTGTGTGTGTGTGTGCCCCTTACAGGTAGGTAGGTAGGTAGGCGTGTGTGTGTGTGCGCCCCTTACAGGTAGGTAGGTAGGTAGGCGTGTGTGTGTGTGTGTGTGTGTGCCCCTTACAGGTAGGTAGGCGTGTGTGTGTGTGTGTGTGCCCCTTACAGGTAGGTAGGCGTGTGTGTGTGTGTGTGTGGGCCCCTTACAGGTAGGTAGGTGTGTGTGTGTGTGTGTGTGTGCCCCTTACAGGTAGGTGTGTGTGTGTGCCCCTTACAGGTAGGTGTGTGTGTGTGTGTGTGCCCCTTACAGGTAGGTGTGTGTGTGTGTGCCCCTTACAGGTAGGTAGGTGTGTGTGTGCCCCTTACAGGTAGGTAGGTGTGTGTGTGTGTGTGTGTGCCCCTTACAGGTAGGTGTGTGTGTGTGTGTGTGTGCCCCTTACAGGTAGGTAGGTAGGTAGGTAGGCGTGTGTGTGTGTGTGTGCCCCTTACAGGTAGGTAGGCGTGTGTGTGTGTGTGTGTGTGCGCCCCTTACAGGTAGGTAGGTGTGTGTGCGCCCCTTACAGGTAGGTAGGTGTGTGTGCGCCCCTTACAGGTAGGTAGGCGTGTGTGTGTGCCCCTTACAGGTAGGTAGGTGTGTGTGTGTGTGTGCCCCTTACAGGTAGGTAGGTGTGTGTGTGTGCCCCTTACAGGTAGGTAGGTGTGTGTGTGTGTGTGTGTGCCCCCCTTACAGGTAGGTAGGTGTGTGTATGCCCCTTACAGGTAGGTAGGTGTGTGTGTGCCCCTTACAGGTAGGTAGGTAGGTAGGCGTGTGTGTGAGCCCCTTACAGGTAGGTAGGTAGGTAGGCGTGTGTGTGTGCCCCTTACAGGTAGGTAGGTAGGTAGGCGTGTGTGTGTGCCCCTTACAGGTAGGTAGGTGTGTGTGTGCCCCTTACAGGTAGGTAGGTGTGTGTGTGCCCCTTACAGGTAGGTAGGTGTGTGTGCCCCTTACAGGTAGGTAGGTGTGTGTGTGCCCCTTACAAGTAGGTAGGTGTGTGTGTGCCCCTTACAGGTAGGTGTGTGTGTATGTGTGTGTGCCCCTTACAGGTAGGTGTGTGTGTGTGTGTGTGTGTGTGTGTGTGTGCGCCCCTTACAGGTAGGTAGGTAGGTAGGCGTGTGTGTGTGTGTGTGTGCGCCCCTTACAGGTAGGTGTGTGTGTGTGTGTGTGTGCCCCTTACAGGTAGGTGTGTGTGTGTGTGTGTGCCCCTTACAGGTAGGTGTGTGTGTGTGTGTGTGTGTGTGCCCCTTACAGGTAGGTGTGTGTGTGTGTGTGCCCCTTACAGGTAGGTAGGTAGGTAGGCGTGTGTGTGTGTGTGTGCCCCTTACAGGTAGGTAGGTAGGTAGGCGTGTGTGTGTGTGTGTGTGCGCCCCTTACAGGTAGGTAGGTAGGTAGGCGTGTGTGTGTGTGTGTGTGTGTGCCCCTTACAGGTAGGTAGGCGTGTGTGTGTGTGTGTGTGTGTGCCCCTTACAGGTAGGTAGGCGTGTGTGTGTGTGTGTGTGTGTGCCCCTTACAGGTAGGTAGGTGTGTGTGTGTGTGTGTGTGTGTGTGCCCCTTACAGGTAGGTAGGTGTGTGTGTGCCCCTTACAGGTAGGTAGGTGTGTGTGTGTGTGTCCCTTACAGGTAGGTAGGTGTGTGTGTGTGTGTGTCCCTTACAGGTAGGTAGGTGTGTGTGTCCCTTACAGGTAGGTAGGTGTGTGTGTCCCTTACAGGTAGGTAGGTGTGTGTGTCCCTTACAGGTAGGTAGGTGTGTGTGTGTGTGTCCCTTACAGGTAGGTAGGTGTGTGTGTGTGTGTGCCCCTTACAGGTAGGTAGGTGTGTGTGTGCCCCTTACAGGTAGGTAGGTGTGTGTTTGCCCCTTACAGGTAGGTAGGCGTGTGTGTGTGTGTGCCCCATACAGGTAGGTAGGCGTGTGTGTGTGTGTGTGTGTGCCCCCCTTACAGGTAGGTAGGCGTGTGTATGCCCCTTACAGGTAGGTAGGTGTGTGTGTGCCCCTTACAGGTAGGTAGGTGTGTGTGTGCCCCTTACAGGTAGGTAGGTGTGTGTGTGCCCCTTACAGGTAGGTAGGTGTGTGTGTGCCCCTTACAGGTAGGTAGGTGTGTGTGTGCCCCTTACAGGTAGGTGTGTGTGTGTGTGTGTGTGCCCCTTACAGGTAGGCGTGTGTGTGTGTGTGTGCCCCTTACAGGTAGGTGTGTGTGTGTGCCCCTTACAGGTAGGCGTGTGTGTGTGTGTGTGTGCCCCTTACAGGTAGGTAGGTAGGTGGCGTGTGTGTGTGTGTGCCCCTTACAGGTAGGAAGGTAGGTAGGCGTGTGTGTGTGTGTGTGCCCCTTACAGGTAGGTAGGTAGGTAGGCGTGTGTGTGTGCCCCTTACAGGTAGGTGTGTGTGTGTGTGCCCCTTACAGGTAGGTAGGTGTGTGTGTGCCCCTTACAGGTAGGTAGGTGTGTGTGTGCCCCTTACAGGTAGGTAGGTGTGTGTGTGTGTGCCCCTTACAGGTAGGTGTGTGTGTGTGTGTGTGTGCCCCTTACAGGTAGGTGTGTGTGTGTGTGTGTGCCCCTTACACGTAGGTAGGTAGGTAGGCGTGTGTGTGTGTGCCCCTTACAGGTAGGTAGGTGTGTGTGTGTGTGTGTGTGTGCGCCCCTTACAGGTAGGTAGGTGTGTGTGTGCCCCTTACAGGTAGGTAGGTGTGTGTGTGTGCCCCTTACAGGTAGGTAGGTGTGTGTGTGCCCCTTACAGGTAGGTCGGCGTGTGTGTGTGTGTGTGCCCCTTACAGGTAGGTAGGTGTGTGTGTGCCCCTTACAGGTAGGTAGGTGTGTGTGCGCCCCTTACAGGTAGGTAGGTGTGTGTGTGCCCCTTACAGGTAGGTAGGTGTGTGTGTGCCCCTTACAGGTAGGTAGGTGTGTGTGTGCCCCTTACAGGTAGGTAGGTGTGTGTGTGCCCCTTACAGGTAGGTAGGTGTGTGTGTGCCCCTTACAGGTAGGTGTGTGTGTGTGTGTGTGTGCCCCCTACAGGTAGGCGTGTGTGTGTGTGTGTGCCCCTTACAGGTAGGTGTGTGTGTGTGCCCCTTACAGGTAGGCGTGTGTGTGTGTGTGTGTGCCCCTTACAGGTAGGTAGGTAGGTGGCGTGTGTGTGTGTGTGCCCCTTACAGGTAGGAAGGTAGGTAGGCGTGTGTGTGTGTGTGTGCCCCTTACAGGTAGGTAGGTAGGTAGGCGTGTGTGTGTGCCCCTTACAGGTAGGTGTGTGTGTGTGTGCCCCTTACAGGTAGGTAGGTGTGTGTGTGCCCCTTACAGGTAGGTAGGTGTGTGTGTGCCCCTTACAGGTAGGTAGGTGTGTGTGTGTGTGCCCCTTACAGGTAGGTGTGTGTGTGTGTGTGTGTGCCCCTTACAGGTAGGTGTGTGTGTGTGTGTGTGCCCCTTACACGTAGGTAGGTAGGTAGGCGTGTGTGTGTGTGCCCCTTACAGGTAGGTAGGTGTGTGTGTGTGTGTGTGTGTGCGCCCCTTACAGGTAGGTAGGTGTGTGTGTGCCCCTTACAGGTAGGTAGGTGTGTGTGTGTGCCCCTTACAGGTAGGTAGGTGTGTGTGTGCCCCTTACAGGTAGGTCGGCGTGTGTGTGTGTGTGTGCCCCTTACAGGTAGGTAGGTGTGTGTGTGCCCCTTACAGGTAGGTAGGTGTGTGTGCGCCCCTTACAGGTAGGTAGGTGTGTGTGTGCCCCTTACAGGTAGGTAGGTGTGTGTGTGCCCCTTACAGGTAGGTAGGTGTGTGTGTGTGCCCCTTACAGGTAGGTAGGTGTGTGTGTGCCCCTTACAGGTAGGTCGGCGTGTGTGTGTGTGTGTGCCCCTTACAGGTAGGTAGGTGTGTGTGTGCCCCTTACAGGTAGGTAGGTGTGTGTGTGCCCCTTACAGGTAGGTAGGTGTGTGTGTGTCCCTTACAGGTAGGTAGGCGTGTGTGTGTGTGTGTGTGTGCCCCTTACAGGTAGGTAGGCGTGTGTGTGTGTGTGTGTGTGTGCCCCTTACAGGTAGGTAGGCGTGTGTGTGTGTGTGTGTGTGTGCGCCCCTTACAGGTAGGTAGGTGTGTGTGCGCCCCTTACAGGTAGGTAGGTGTGTGTGCGCCCCTTACAGGTAGGTAGGCGTGTGTGTGTGCCCCTTACAGGTAGGTAGGTGTGTGTGTGTGTGTGCCCCTTACAGGTAGGTAGGTGTGTGTGTGTGCCCCTTACAGGTAGGTAGGTGTGTGTGTGTGTGTGTGTGCCCCCCTTACAGGTAGGTAGGTGTGTGTATGCCCCTTACAGGTAGGTAGGTGTGTGTGTGCCCCTTACAGGTAGGTAGGTAGGTAGGCGTGTGTGTGAGCCCCTTACAGGTAGGTAGGTAGGTAGGCGTGTGTGTGTGCCCCTTACAGGTAGGTAGGTAGGTAGGCGTGTGTGTGTGCCCCTTACAGGTAGGTAGGTGTGTGTGTGCCCCTTACAGGTAGGTAGGTGTGTGTGTGCCCCTTACAGGTAGGTAGGTGTGTGTGCCCCTTACAGGTAGGTAGGTGTGTGTGTGCCCCTTACAAGTAGGTAGGTGTGTGTGTGCCCCTTACAGGTAGGTGTGTGTGTATGTGTGTGTGCCCCTTACAGGTAGGTGTGTGTGTGTGTGTGTGTGTGTGTGTGCGCCCCTTACAGGTAGGTAGGTAGGTAGGCGTGTGTGTGTGTGTGTGTGCGCCCCTTACAGGTAGGTGTGTGTGTGTGTGTGCCCCTTACAGGTAGGTGTGTGTGTGTGTGTGTGCCCCTTACAGGTAGGTGTGTGTGTGTGTGTGTGTGTGTGCCCCTTACAGGTAGGTGTGTGTGTGTGTGTGCCCCTTACAGGTAGGTAGGTAGGTAGGCGTGTGTGTGTGTGTGTGCCCCTTACAGGTAGGTAGGTAGGTAGGCGTGTGTGTGTGTGTGTGTGCGCCCCTTACAGGTAGGTAGGTAGGTAGGCGTGTGTGTGTGTGTGTGTGTGTGCCCCTTACAGGTAGGTAGGCGTGTGTGTGTGTGTGTGTGCCCCTTACAGGTAGGTAGGCGTGTGTGTGTGTGTGTGTGTGCCCCTTACAGGTAGGTAGGTGTGTGTGTGTGTGTGTGTGTGCCCCTTACAGGTAGGTGTGTGTGTGTGCCCCTTACAGGTAGGTGTGTGTGTGTGTGTGTGTGCCCCTTACAGGTAGGTGTGTGTGTGTGTGCCCCTTACAGGTAGGTAGGTGTGTGTGTGCCCCTTACAGGTAGGTAGGTGTGTGTGTGTGTGTGTGCCCCTTACAGGTAGGTGTGTGTGTGTGTGTGCCCCTTACAGGTAGGTAGGTAGGTAGGTAGGCGTGTGTGTGTGTGTGTGTGCCCCTTACAGGTAGGTAGGCGTGTGTGTGTGTGTGTGTGTGTGCCCCTTACAGGTAGGTGTGTGTGTGTGCCTCTTACAGGTAGGTGTGTGTGTGTGTGTGTGCCCCTTACAGGTAGGCGTGTGTGTGTGTGTGTGTGCCCCTTACAGGTAGGTAGGTGTGTGTGTGTGTGCCCCTTACAGGTAGGTAGGTGTGTGTGTGTGTGTGCCCCTTACAGGTAGGTAGGTGTGTGTGTGTGTGCCCCTTACAGGTAGGTAGGTGTGTGTGTGTGCCCCTTACAGGTAGGTAGGTGTGTGTGTGCCCCTTACAGGTAGGTAGGTGTGTGTGTGCCCCTTACAGGTAGGTGTGTGTGTGTGTGTGTGTGCCCCTTACAGGTAGGTAGGTAGGTAGGCGTGTGTGTGTGTGTGTGCCCCTTACAGGTAGGTAGGTAGGTAGGCGTGTGTGTGTGTGTGCCCCTTACAGGTAGGTAGGTGTGTGTGTGCCCCTTACAGGTAGGTAGGTGTGTGTGTGTGTGTCCCTTACAGGTAGGTAGGTGTGTGTGTGTGTGTCCCTTACAGGTAGGTAGGTGTGTGTGTCCCTTACAGGTAGGTAGGTGTGTGTGTCCCTTACAGGTAGGTAGGTGTGTGTGTCCCTTACAGGTAGGTAGGTGTGTGTGTCCCTTACAGGTAGGTAGGTGTGTGTGCCCCTTACAGGTAGGTAGGTGTGTGTGTCCCTTACAGGTAGGTAGGTGTGTGTGCCCCTTACAGGTAGGTAGCCGTGTGTGTGTGTGTGTGTGCCCCTTACAGGTAGGTAGGCGTGTGTGTGTGTGTGTGTGTGTGTGCCCCTTACAGGTAGGTAGGTGTGTGTGTGTGTGCCCCTTACAGGTAGGTAGGTGTGTGTGTGTGTGTGCCCCTTACAGGTAGGTAGGTGTGTGTGTGTGTGCCCCTTACAGGTAGGTAGGTGTGTGTGTGTGTGCCCCTTACAGGTAGGTAGGTGTGTGTGTGTGTGCCCCTTACAGGTAGGTAGGTGTGTGTGTGCCCCTTACAGGTAGGTCGGCGTGTGTGTGTGTGTGTGCCCCTTACAGGTAGGTAGGTGTGTGTGTGCCCCTTACAGGTAGGTAGGTGTGTGTGCGCCCCTTACAGGTAGGTAGGTGTGTGTGCCCCTTACAGGTAGGTAGGTGTGTGTGTGCCCCTTACAGGTAGGTAGGTGTGTGTGTGTGCCCCTTACAGGTAGGTAGGTGTGTGTGTGCCCCTTACAGGTAGGTCGGCGTGTGTGTGTGTGTGTGCCCCTTACAGGTAGGTAGGTGTGTGTGTGCCCCTTACAGGTAGGTAGGTGTGTGTGTGCCCCTTACAGGTAGGTAGGTGTGTGTGTGTCCCTTACAGGTAGGTAGGCGTGTGTGTGTGTGTGTGTGTGCCCCTTACAGGTAGGTAGGCGTGTGTGTGTGTGTGTGTGTGTGCCCCTTACAGGTAGGTAGGCGTGTGTGTGTGTGTGTGTGTGTGCGCCCCTTACAGGTAGGTAGGTGTGTGTGCGCCCCTTACAGGTAGGTAGGTGTGTGTGCGCCCCTTACAGGTAGGTAGGCGTGTGTGTGTGCCCCTTACAGGTAGGTAGGTGTGTGTGTGTGTGTGCCCCTTACAGGTAGGTAGGTGTGTGTGTGTGCCCCTTACAGGTAGGTAGGTGTGTGTGTGTGTGTGTGTGTGCCCCCCTTACAGGTAGGTAGGTGTGTGTATGCCCCTTACAGGTAGGTAGGTGTGTGTGTGCCCCTTACAGGTAGGTAGGTAGGTAGGCGTGTGTGTGAGCCCCTTACAGGTAGGTAGGTAGGTAGGCGTGTGTGTGTGCCCCTTACAGGTAGGTAGGTAGGTAGGCGTGTGTGTGTGCCCCTTACAGGTAGGTAGGTGTGTGTGTGCCCCTTACAGGTAGGTAGGTGTGTGTGTGTGCCCCTTACAGGTAGGTAGGTGTGTGTGCCCCTTACAGGTAGGTAGGTGTGTGTGTGCCCCTTACAAGTAGGTAGGTGTGTGTGTGCCCCTTACAGGTAGGTGTGTGTGTATGTGTGTGTGCCCCTTACAGGTAGGTGTGTGTGTGTGTGTGTGTGTGTGTGCGCCCCTTACAGGTAGGTAGGTAGGTAGGCGTGTGTGTGTGTGTGTGTGCGCCCCTTACAGGTAGGTGTGTGTGTGTGTGTGCCCCTTACAGGTAGGTGTGTGTGTGTGTGTGTGCCCCTTACAGGTAGGTGTGTGTGTGTGTGTGTGTGTGTGCCCCTTACAGGTAGGTGTGTGTGTGTGTGTGCCCCTTACAGGTAGGTAGGTAGGTAGGCGTGTGTGTGTGTGTGTGCCCCTTACAGGTAGGTAGGTAGGTAGGCGTGTGTGTGTGTGTGTGTGCGCCCCTTACAGGTAGGTAGGTAGGTAGGCGTGTGTGTGTGTGTGTGTGTGTGCCCCTTACAGGTAGGTAGGCGTGTGTGTGTGTGTGTGTGCCCCTTACAGGTAGGTAGGCGTGTGTGTGTGTGTGTGTGTGTGCCCCTTACAGGTAGGTAGGTGTGTGTGTGTGTGTGTGTGTGTGTGCCCCTTACAGGTAGGTGTGTGTGTGTGCCCCTTACAGGTAGGTGTGTGTGTGTGTGTGTGCCCCTTACAGGTAGGTGTGTGTGTGTGTGCCCCTTACAGGTAGGTAGGTGTGTGTGTGCCCCTTACAGGTAGGTAGGTGTGTGTGTGTGTGTGTGCCCCTTACAGGTAGGTGTGTGTGTGTGTGTGTGTGCCCCTTACAGGTAGGTAGGTAGGTAGGTAGGCGTGTGTGTGTGTGTGTGCCCCTTACAGGTAGGTAGGCGTGTGTGTGTGTGTGTGTGTGTGCCCCTTATAGGTAGGTGTGTGTGTGTGCCTCTTACAGGTAGGTGTGTGTGTGTGTGTGTGCCCCTTACAGGTAGGCGTGTGTGTGTGTGTGTGTGCCCCTTACAGGTAGGTAGGTGTGTGTGTGTGTGCCCCTTACAGGTAGGTAGGTGTGTGTGTGTGTGTGCCCCTTACAGGTAGGTAGGTGTGTGTGTGTGCCCCTTACAGGTAGGTAGGTGTGTGTGTGTGTGTGCCCCTTACAGGTAGGTAGGTGTGTGTGTGTGCCCCTTACAGGTAGGTAGGTGTGTGTGTGTGTGTGTGTGCCCCCCTTACAGGTAGGTAGGCGTGTGTATGCCCCTTACAGGTAGGTAGGTGTGTGTGTGCCCCTTACAGGTAGGTAGGTAGGTAGGCGTGTGTGTGAGCCCATTACAGGTAGGTAGGTAGGTAGGCGTGTGTGTGTGCCCCTTACAGGTAGGTAGGTAGGTAGGTAGGCGTGTGTGTGTGCCCCTTACAGGTAGGTAGGTGTGTGTGTGCCCCTTACAGGTAGGTAGGTGTGTGTGTGCCCCTTACAGGTAGGTAGGTGTGTGTGCCCCTTACAGGTAGGTAGGTGTGTGTGTGCCCCTTACAAGTAGGTAGGTGTGTGTGTGCCCCTTACAGGTAGGTGTGTGTGTATGTGTGTGTGCCCCTTACAGGTAGGTGTGTGTGTGTGTGTGTGTGTGTGTGTGCGCCCCTTACAGGTAGGTAGGTAGGTAGGCGTGTGTGTGTGTGTGTGTGCGCCCCTTACAGGTAGGTGTGTGTGTGTGTGTGCCCCTTACAGGTAGGTGTGTGTGTGTGTGTGTGCCCCTTACAGGTAGGTGTGTGTGTGTGTGTGTGTGCCCCTTACAGGTAGGTGTGTGTGTGTGTGTGCCCCTTACAGGTAGGTAGGTAGGTAGGCGTGTGTGTGTGTGTGTGTGCGCCCCTTACAGGTAGGTAGGTAGGTAGGCGTGTGTGTGTGTGTGTGTGTGTGTGCCCCTTACAGGTAGGTAGGCGTGTGTGTGTGTGTGTGTGCCCCTTACAGGTAGGTAGGCGTGTGTATGTGTGTGTGTGTGCCCCTTACAGGTAGGTAGGTGTGTGTGTGTGTGTGTGTGCCCCTTACAGGTAGGTGTGTGTGTGTGCCCCTTACAGGTAGGTGTGTGTGTGTGTGTGTGCCCCTTACAGGTAGGTGTGTGTGTGTGTGCCCCTTACAGGTAGGTAGGTGTGTGTGTGCCCCTTACAGGTAGGTAGGTGTGTGTGTGTGTGTGTGTGCCCCTTACAGGTAGGTGTGTGTGTGTGTGTGTGCCCCTTACAGGTAGGTAGGTAGGTAGGTAGGCGTGTGTGTGTGTGTGTGCCCCTTACAGGTAGGTAGGCGTGTGTGTGTGTGTGTGTGTGTGCCCCTTACAGGTAGGTGTGTGTGTGTGCCTCTTACAGGTAGGTGTGTGTGTGTGTGTGTGCCCCTTACAGGTAGGCGTGTGTGTGTGTGTGTGTGCCCCTTACAGGTAGGTAGGTGTGTGTGTGTGTGCCCCTTACAGGTAGGTAGGTGTGTGTGTGTGTGTGCCCCTTACAGGTAGGTAGGTGTGTGTGTGTGTGCCCCTTACAGGTAGGTAGGTGTGTGTGTGTGCCCCTTACAGGTAGGTAGGTGTGTGTGTGCCCCTTACAGGTAGGTAGGTGTGTGTGTGCCCCTTACAGGTAGGTGTGTGTGTGTGTGTGTGTGCCCCTTACAGGTAGGTAGGTAGGTAGGCGTGTGTGTGTGTGTGTGCCCCTTACAGGTAGGTAGGTAGGTAGGCGTGTGTGTGTGTGTGCCCCTTACAGGTAGGTAGGTGTGTGTGTGCCCCTTACAGGTAGGTAGGTGTGTGTGTGTGTGTCCCTTACAGGTAGGTAGGTGTGTGTGTGTGTGTGTCCCTTACAGGTAGGTAGGTGTGTGTGTCCCTTACAGGTAGGTAGGTGTGTGTGTCCCTTACAGGTAGGTAGGTGTGTGTGTCCCTTACAGGTAGGTAGGTGTGTGTGCCCCTTACAGGTAGGTAGGTGTGTGTGTCCCTTACAGGTAGGTAGGTGTGTGTGCCCCTTACAGGTAGGTAGCCGTGTGTGTGTGTGTGTGTGCCCCTTACAGGTAGGTAGGCGTGTGTGTGTGTGTGTGTGCCCCTTACAGGTAGGTAGGTGTGTGTGTGTGTGTGTGTGTGCCCCTTACAGGTAGGTAGGTGTGTGTGTGTGTGTGTGTGCCCCTTACAGGTAGGTGTGTGTGTGTGTGTGCCCCTTACAGGTAGGTAGGTGTGTGTGTGTGCCCCTTACAGGTAGGTGTGTGTGTGTGCCCCTTACAGGTAGGTAGGTGTGTGTGTGTGTGTGCCCCTTACAGGTAGGTAGGTGTGTGTGTGTGCCCCTTACAGGTAGGTAGGTGTGTGTGTGTGTGTGTGTGCCCCCCTTACAGGTAGGTAGGCGTGTGTATGCCCCTTACAGGTAGGTAGGTGTGTGTGTGCCCCTTACAGGTAGGTAGGTAGGTAGGCGTGTGTGTGAGCCCCTTACAGGTAGGTAGGTAGGTAGGCGTGTGTGTGTGCCCCTTACAGGTAGGTAGGTAGGTAGGCGTGTGTGTGTGCCCCTTACAGGTAGGTAGGTGTGTGTGTGCCCCTTACAGGTAGGTAGGTGTGTGTGTGCCCCTTACAGGTAGGTAGGTGTGTGTGCCCCTTACAGGTAGGTAGGTGTGTGTGTGCCCCTTACAAGTAGGTAGGTGTGTGTGTGCCCCTTACAGGTAGGTGTGTGTGTATGTGTGTGTGCCCCTTATAGGTAGGTGTGTGTGTGTGTGTGTGTGTGTGTGTGTGTGTGCGCCCCTTACAGGTAGGTAGGTAGGTAGGCGTGTGTGTGTGTGTGTGTGCGCCCCTTACAGGTAGGTAGGTGTGTGTGTGCCCCTTACAGGTAGGTGTGTGTGTGTGTGTGCCCCTTACAGGTAGGTAGGTGTGTGTGTGTGCCCCTTACAGGTAGGTAGGTGTGTGTGTGCCCCTTACAGGTAGGTGTGTGTGTGTGTGTGCCCCTTACAGGTAGGTGTGTGTGTGTGTGTGTGCCCCTTACAGGTAGGTGTGTGTGTGTGTGTGTGTGTGTGTGCCCCTTACAGGTAGGTGTGTGTGTGTGTGTGCCCCTTACAGGTAGGTAGGTAGGTAGGCGTGTGTGTGTGTGTGTGCCCCTTACAGGTAGGTAGGTAGGTAGGCGTGTGTGTGTGTGTGCGCCCCTTACAGGTAGGTAGGTAGGTAGGCGTGTGTGTGTGTGTGTGTGTGTGCCCCTTACAGGTAGGTAGGCGTGTGTGTGTGTGTGTGTGCCCCTTACAGGTAGGTAGGCGTGTGTGTGTGTGTGTGTGTGCCCCTTACAGGTAGGTAGGTGTGTGTGTGTGTGTGTGTGTGCCCCTTACAGGTAGGTGTGTGTGTGTGCCCCTTACAGGTAGGTGTGTGTGTGTGTGTGTGCCCCTTACAGGTAGGTGTGTGTGTGTGTGCCCCTTACAGGTAGGTAGGTGTGTGTGTGCCCCTTACAGGTAGGTAGGTGTGTGTGTGCCCCTTACAGGTAGGTAGGTGTGTGTGTGCCCCTTACAGGTAGGTAGGTGTGTGTGTGCCCCTTACAGGTAGGTAGGTGTGTGTGTGCCCCTTACAGGTAGGTGTGTGTGTGTGTGTGTGTGCCCCTTACAGGTAGGCGTGTGTGTGTGTGTGTGCCCCTTACAGGTAGGTGTGTGTGTGTGCCCCTTACAGGTAGGCGTGTGTGTGTGTGTGTGTGCCCCTTACAGGTAGGTAGGTAGGTGGCGTGTGTGTGTGTGTGCCCCTTACAGGTAGGAAGGTAGGTAGGCGTGTGTGTGTGTGTGTGCCCCTTACAGGTAGGTAGGTAGGTAGGCGTGTGTGTGTGCCCCTTACAGGTAGGTGTGTGTGTGTGTGCCCCTTACAGGTAGGTAGGTGTGTGTGTGCCCCTTACAGGTAGGTAGGTGTGTGTGTGTGTGCCCCTTACAGGTAGGTGTGTGTGTGTGTGTGTGTGTGCCCCTTACAGGTAGGTGTGTGTGTGTGTGTGTGCCCCTTACACGTAGGTAGGTAGGTAGGCGTGTGTGTGTGTGCCCCTTACAGGTAGGTAGGTGTGTGTGTGTGTGTGTGTGCGCCCCTTACAGGTAGGTAGGTGTGTGTGTGCCCCTTACAGGTAGGTAGGTGTGTGTGTGCCCCTTACAGGTAGGTCGGCGTGTGTGTGTGTGTGTGCCCCTTACAGGTAGGTAGGTGTGTGTGTGCCCCTTACAGGTAGGTAGGTGTGTGTGCGCCCCTTACAGGTAGGTAGGTGTGTGTGTGCCCCTTACAGGTAGGTAGGTGTGTGTGTGCCCCTTACAGGTAGGTAGGTGTGTGTGTGTGCCCCTTACAGGTAGGTAGGTGTGTGTGTGCCCCTTACAGGTAGGTCGGCGTGTGTGTGTGTGTGTGCCCCTTACAGGTAGGTAGGTGTGTGTGTGCCCCTTACAGGTAGGTAGGTGTGTGTGTGCCCCTTACAGGTAGGTAGGTGTGTGTGTGTCCCTTACAGGTAGGTAGGCGTGTGTGTGTGTGTGTGTGTGTGCCCCTTACAGGTAGGTAGGCGTGTGTGTGTGTGTGTGTGTGCCCCTTACAGGTAGGTAGGCGTGTGTGTGTGTGTGTGTGTGTGCGCCCCTTACAGGTAGGTAGGTGTGTGTGCGCCCCTTACAGGTAGGTAGGTGTGTGTGCGCCCCTTACAGGTAGGTAGGCGTGTGTGTGTGCCCCTTACAGGTAGGTAGGTGTGTGTGTGTGTGTGCCCCTTACAGGTAGGTAGGTGTGTGTGTGTGCCCCTTACAGGTAGGTAGGTGTGTGTGTGTGTGTGTGTGCCCCCCTTACAGGTAGGTAGGCGTGTGTATGCCCCTTACAGGTAGGTAGGTGTGTGTGTGCCCCTTACAGGTAGGTAGGTAGGTAGGCGTGTGTGTGAGCCCCTTACAGGTAGGTAGGTAGGTAGGCGTGTGTGTGTGCCCCTTACAGGTAGGTAGGTAGGTAGGCGTGTGTGTGTGCCCCTTACAGGTAGGTAGGTGTGTGTGTGCCCCTTACAGGTAGGTAGGTGTGTGTGTGCCCCTTACAGGTAGGTAGGTGTGTGTGCCCCTTACAGGTAGGTAGGTGTGTGTGTGCCCCTTACAAGTAGGTAGGTGTGTGTGTGCCCCTTACAGGTAGGTGTGTGTGTATGTGTGTGTGCCCCTTACAGGTAGGTGTGTGTGTGTGTGTGTGTGTGTGTGTGTGTGCGCCCCTTACAGGTAGGTAGGTAGGTAGGCGTGTGTGTGTGTGTGTGTGCGCCCCTTACAGGTAGGTAGGTGTGTGTGTGCCCCTTACAGGTAGGTGTGTGTGTGTGTGTGCCCCTTACAGGTAGGTAGGTGTGTGTGTGTGCCCCTTACAGGTAGGTAGGTGTGTGTGTGCCCCTTACAGGTAGGTAGGTGTGTGTGTGCCCCTTACAGGTAGGTGTGTGTGTGTGTGCCCCTTACAGGTAGGTGTGTGTGTGTGTGTGTGCCCCTTACAGGTAGGTGTGTGTGTGTGTGTGTGTGTGTGTGTGTGTGCCCCTTACAGGTAGGTGTGTGTGTGTGTGTGCCCCTTACAGGTAGGTAGGTAGGTAGGCGTGTGTGTGTGTGTGTGCCCCTTACAGGTAGGTAGGTAGGTAGGCGTGTGTGTGTGTGCGCCCCTTACAGGTAGGTAGGTAGGTAGGCGTGTGTGTGTGTGTGTGTGTGTGCCCCTTACAGGTAGGTAGGCGTGTGTGTGTGTGTGTGTGCCCCTTACAGGTAGGTAGGCGTGTGTGTGTGTGTGTGTGGGCCCCTTACAGGTAGGTAGGTGTGTGTGTGTGTGTGTGTGTGCCCCTTACAGGTAGGTGTGTGTGTGTGCCCCTTACAGGTAGGTGTGTGTGTGTGTGTGTGCCCCTTACAGGTAGGTGTGTGTGTGTGTGCCCCTTACAGGTAGGTAGGTGTGTGTGTGCCCCTTACAGGTAGGTAGGTGTGTGTGTGTGTGTGTGTGCCCCTTACAGGTAGGTGTGTGTGTGTGTGTGTGTGCCCCTTACAGGTAGGTAGGTAGGTAGGTAGGCGTGTGTGTGTGTGTGTGCCCCTTACAGGTAGGTAGGCGTGTGTGTGTGTGTGTGTGTGTGCCCCTTACAGGTAGGTGTGTGTGTGTGCCTCTTACAGGTAGGTGTGTGTGTGTGTGTGTGCCCCTTACAGGTAGGCGTGTGTGTGTGTGTGTGTGCCCCTTACAGGTAGGTAGGTGTGTGTGTGTGCCCCTTACAGGTAGGTAGGTGTGTGTGTGTGTGTGCCCCTTACAGGTAGGTAGGTGTGTGTGTGTGCCCCTTACAGGTAGGTAGGTGTGTGTGTGCCCCTTACAGGTAGGTAGGTGTGTGTGTGCCCCTTACAGGTAGGTAGGTGTGTGTGTGCCCCTTACAGGTAGGTAGGTAGGTAGGCGTGTGTGTGTGTGTGTGCCCCTTACAGGTAGGTAGGTAGGTAGGCGTGTGTGTGTGTGTGTGCCCCTTACAGGTAGGTAGGTGTGTGTGTGCCCCTTACAGGTAGGTAGGTGTGTGTGTGTGTGTCCCTTACAGGTAGGTAGGTGTGTGTGTGTGTGTCCCTTACAGGTAGGTAGGTGTGTGTGTCCCTTACAGGTAGGTAGGTGTGTGTGTCCCTTACAGGTAGGTAGGTGTGTGTGTCCCTTACAGGTAGGTAGGTGTGTGTGTCCCTTACAGGTAGGTAGGTGTGTGTGTCCCTTACAGGTAGGTAGGTGTGTGTGCCCCTTACAGGTAGGTAGGTGTGTGTGTCCCTTACAGGTAGGTAGGTGTGTGTGCCCCTTACAGGTAGGTAGCCGTGTGTGTGTGTGTGTGTGCCCCTTACAGGTAGGTAGGCGTGTGTGTGTGTGTGTGTGTGTGCCCCTTACAGGTAGGTAGGTGTGTGTGTGTGTGCCCCTTACAGGTAGGTGTGTGTGTGTGCCCGCCCCTTACAGGTAGGTAGGTGTGTGTGTGCCCCTTCCAGGTAGGTAGGTGTGTGTGTGCCCCTTACAGGTAGGTAGGTAGGTAGGTAGGCGTGTGTGTGTGTGTGCCCCTTACAGGTAGGTAGGCGTGTGTGTGTGTGTGTGCCCCCCTTACAGGTAGGTAGGCGTGTGTATGCCCCTTACAGGTAGGTAGGTGTGTGTGTGCCCCTTACAGGTAGGTAGGTGTGTGTGTGCCCCTTACAGGTAGGTAGGTGTGTGTGTGCCCCTTACAGGTAGGTAGGCGTGTGTGTGTGTGTGCCCCATACAGGTAGGTAGGCGTGTGTGTGTGTGTGTGTGTCCCCCCCTTACAGGTAGGTAGGTGTGTGTGTCCCTTACAGGTAGGTAGGTGTGTGTGCCCCTTACAGGTAGGTAGGTGTGTGTGTGTGTGCCCCTTACAGGTGGTAGGTGTGTGTGTGTGCCCCTTACAGGTAGGTAGGTGTGTGTGTGTGTGTGCCCCTTACAGGTAGGTAGGTGTGTGTGTGTGTGTGTGTGCCCCTTACAGGTAGGTGTGTGTGTGTGTGTGTGTGCCCCTTACAGGTAGGTAGGTAGGTAGGCGTGTGTGTGTGTGTGTGCCCCTTACAGGTAGGTAGGCGTGTGTGTGTGTGTGTGTGTGTGTGTGTGTGCCCCTTACAGGTAGGTAGGTGTGTGTGTGTGTGCCCCTTACAGGTAGGTAGGTGTGTGTGTGTGTGCCCCTTACAGGTAGGTAGGTGTGTGTGTGTGTGTGCCCCTTACAGGTAGGTGTGTGTGTGTGTGTGCGCCCCTTACAGGTAGGTAGGTGTGTGTGTGCCCGCCCCTTACAGGTAGGTAGGTGTGTGTGTGCCCCTTACAGGTAGGTAGGTGTGTGTGTGCCCCTTACAGGTAAGATAAGATAAGATAAGATAAGATAAGATAATCCTTTATTAGTCCCTCAGTGGGGAAATTACAGGATTACAGCAGCATCGCTCACAAGTAATAAATGAAGATAAAAAATCAAGTAGTATAAATAGACTAAACAGTAAACAGTAGTAAAAAATGACAGTAAAGAAGAATACAAAATATACCAGTATGTACAGACGGAGTAAAAATGTGAAATGTAAGATAATACTTAAACGTATTGGATATTGCACGGGATTGACAGTAAGAAGACTATTAAATATACCAGTATATACAGGCGGAGGCAGAGTAAAATGTAAAATGTAAGATAATACTTAAACGTATTGGATATTGCACGGGATTGACAGTAAGAAGACTATTAAATATACCAGTATAAACAGGCGGAGGCAGAGTAAAATGTAAGATAATACTTAAACGTATTGGATATTGCACAGGATTTACAGTAAAGAAGACTATTAAATATACCAGTAAATACAGATGGAGTAAAATGTAAGTGTAAGGTAAATACTTAAACGTTTTTGATATTGCACAGGATTGACAGTAAAGAAGACTATTAAGTATACCAGTAAATACAGACGGAGTTAAGTGTAAGGTAAATACTTAAACGTATTTGATATTGCACGTATTTGATATTGCACAGGATTGCACGGATTAGGTATTGCACCAGGTGAATGAATTAAAGTGTTCAGAGTGTTCAAGTGTTCATGTCCAGTCCAAATGTTCGTGTTCAAAGTGTTCAAAGTGTTAGTGGTCTCCCGAGAGCAGCTTGTTGTGCAGCCTGACAGCAGCGGGGAGGAAGGACTTGCGGTACCTCTCCCTCAGACACCGGGGATGGATCAGCCGGTGACTGAAGGAGCTGTGCAGAGCTGCCAGAGTGTCCTGCATGGGGTGGGAGGCGTGGCTCATCAGGGATGAGAGCTTCGCCATCATCCTCCTGTCTCCCACCACCTCCACCGTATCCAGTGGACACCCCAGCACGCTGCTGGCCTTCCTCACCAGTTTGTCCAGTCTCCTCCTGTCAGCTGTCGCGATGCTGCTGCTCCAGAAGACCACTCCATAGAAGATGGCTGATGCCACCACGGAGTCGAAGAAGGTCTTCAGGAGTGCTCCCTGCACCCCAAAAGACCTCAGCTCCTCAGCAGAAAGAGTCTGCTCTGTCCTTTTTTATAAAGAGCGTGAGCGTGGTCAGTCCAGTCCAGTTTATTGTTCAAGTGAACACCCAGGTACTTATACGACTTCACAACCTCAATGTCCAGTCCCTGGATGCTCACCGGTGTCGGAGGGGGGCGTTTACCCCGGCGGAAGTCCACCACCAGCTCCTTGGTCTTGCTGGTGTTGATATGGAGGCGGTTCCGCTGGCACCATCCTAAAAAGTCCTGGTTTAGTTCCCTGTACTCTCTATCATCATCTGCGGAGATGAGGCCGACGATTGCAGAGTCGTCAGAGAACTTTTGCAGGTGGCAGTTGGCAGAGTTGTGTTTGAAGTCCGAGGTGTAAATGGAGAAGAGGAATGGAGCCAGAACGGTCCCCTGTGGGGCCCCTGTGCTGCAGGACACCCGATCTGACTCACACCCCCGTATCCGCACATACTGTGGACGGTTGGTGAGGTAGTCCAGGATCCATGAAGTGAGGTGGTGGTCCACCCCGGTCTGCTCCAGCTTGTCCCTCAGAAGCAAAGGCTGGATGGTGTTGAAGGCACTGGAGAAGTCGTAGAACATGACTCTCACAGTGCTACCAGTCTTTTCCAGGTGAGAGAGGCATCTCTGCAGCAGGAAGATGACGGCGTCATCCACCCCGATGCCGGACTGGTAGGCAAACTGAAGAGGGTCCAGGGATGAACTCACCAGAGGGCGGAGATGGGCAAGTACCAGCCTCTCCATGGTCTTCATCAGGTGGGATGTCAACGCCACCGGCCTGTAGCTGTTGAGGTCCTTGGGCCGCGGGTTCTTTGGTACCGGTACCACGCAGGACGTCTTCCATAGCTGTGGTACTTTCCCCAGCCTCAAGCTCAAGTTGAATATGTGCTCCGCTATCCCGCACAGCTGGTCTGCGCAGGATTTGAGGAGCCTTGAGCTGATGCCGTCCGGACCCGTGGCCTTCCTCGCCTTGATCCTCCTCAGTTCCTTCCTCACCTGGTTGAGGGACACTCGGGGGGGTGGGGTGCTGTGTGTTGGAGTGGGGAGGTGTGGAGGGGAGCAGAGTGCTGTGGGAAGGGGGGAGGTGGAGGGGGAGGGGGGATAATAATCCACAGGGGATGCAGATGATGGGGGTTGCAGCAGCAGGGAGGTCTGGGTGGGGGGAGGGGTGGATGGCTGGTCAAACCTGTTAAAAAATAAGTTCAGCTCATTCACCCACTTTTGGTCCCCCTCAGGCTGTTGGTTGGGCCCCTTGAGCCCAGAAATCGCCTTGAGGCCCTTCCAGACCCCGACGGTGTTATTCTGCTGCAGCTGGTCCTCCATCTTCATCCTGTAGACATCTTTCCCCTCTCTGATCTTCATCCTCAGCTCCCTCTGCACAGTCCTCAGCTCCTCCTTGTTGCCAGATCTAAAAACCCTCTTCTTCTCCTTGAGGAGGGCCTTTATCTCCGGAGAGATCCAGGGTTTGCCATTTGAGAAACACCGTACAGTCCTGGTGGGTACGGTGTTCTCAACACAGAAGTTAATATAGTCCGTGATGCAGTCGGTGAGACCGTCGATGTCATCCCCATGGGCATCACTGAATACCTCCCACGCAGTTGTCTCAAAACAGTCCTTCAGAGCCTCCTCTGCTCCATCGTCTAACTGTGCGGGTCACAGCTGGCGGCTTCTGTGCAAGAGTTGTGTACACAGGCAGGAGGTGCACCAGGTTGTGGTCAGATCTGCCCAGGGGAGGGAGAGGTGATGATATGTATGCCTCCTTGGTGTTGGCATAAAGAAGGTCCAGTGTTTTATTGTCTCTGGTGTGGCATTTGACATACTGGGTGAATGTGGGCAGAGTGGAGGACGGAGGGGCATGATTAAAGTCCCCAGAGAGAAGGAGGAGGGCATTGGGGTGTTGTGTCAGCAGCCTGCTTGTCGCCGAGTGGATGACGTCACAGGCCGCTTCGGCGTCAGCAGAGGGGGGGATATACGCAGCCACCACGATAACGTGCGAAAATTCCCTAGGCAGATATTGTGGCCTCATGCTAACCGCTAACAGTTCAATGTCCACTGTACAGGTCTGCTCCTTAACAGTGATGTGCCCAGAGTTACACCATCTATCATTAACAAACACTGCCAGGCCTCCTCCCTTCCTCTTACCGCTCTCCGTTGTCCTGTCCGCCCGTATGATGCGGAACCCGTCCAGAGTAGCGTGTGTGTCTGGTGTTAGCTCGGTTAGCCACGTCTCTGTAAACACCATGATGCTCGACTCCCGGTATTCCCTCTGATGGCGAGTTAGCGCCGCTAGCTCGTCCATCTTGTTGGGCAGAGACCTCACGTTTCCCATGATGATGGAAGGGAGAACGGGTGTGTAGCGTCTTCTCCTGGCGCGACGTTCTGCCCCCGCTCGGCATCCCCGTTTCTTCCTCCTCAGCTCGCGGGGAACAGTGGGTCTCTCGGCGGTTAGCACCGCCGCGTCCCGGAATGCTAACAGCTGGTCCCTATCGTAAACAACAAGTCCATGGCTGCACGCTGGGTCCCCAGACACGGAGGTGAAAATAGCGATAAACAGCAGGTAGACCACGACAAGCTCGACGTGTCTAGCTGCCATAATGCACCGATTAAGAACGGTAGCTAGTGTAAGAAAAAAAGAAGCGAAAGAAGTACAAAAAGTAACATAATAAGAAAAACGCTAAGTAGTGAGCCGGAGCTGCTGTAACAGGCAGCCACTCGCGCGGCGCCGGAACCGGAAAAAGGTAGGTAGGTAGGCGCGTGTGTGTGTGTGTGTGCGCCCCTTACAGGTAGGTAGGTGTGTGTGTGCGCCCCTTACAGGTAGGTAGGTGTGTGTGTGTGCGCCCCTTACAGGTAGGTAGGTGTGTGTGTGTGCGCCCCTTACAGGTAGGTAGGTAGGTGTGTGTGCGCCCCTTACAGGTAGGTAGGTAGGTGTGTGTGCGCCCCTTACAGGTAGGTAGGTAGGTGTGTGTGCGCCCCTTACAGGTAGGTAGGTAGGTGTGTGTGCGCCCCTTACAGGTAGGTAGGTAGGTGTGTGTGCGCCCCTTACAGGTAGGTAGGTAGGTGTGTGTGCGCCCCTTACAGGTAGGTAGGTAGGTGTGTGTGCGCCCCTTACAGGTAGGTAGGTAGGTGTGTGTGCGCCCCTTACAGGTAGGTAGGTGTGTGTGTGTGCGCCCCTTACAGGTAGGTAGGTGTGTGTGTATGTGCCCCTTACAGGTAGGTGTGTGTGTATGTGCCCCTTACAGGTAGGTAGGTAGGTAGGCGTGTGTGTGTGTGTGTGTGTGTGCCCCTTACAGGTAGGCGTGTGTGTGTGCCCCTTACAGGTAGGCGTGTGTGTGTGTGCCCCTTACAGGTAGGTAGGTGTGTGTGTGTGCCCCTTACAGGTAGGTAGGTGTGTGTGTGTGCCCCTTACAGGTAGGTAGGTGTGTGTGCGCGCCCCTTACAGGTAGGTAGGTGTGTGTGCGCGCCCCTTACAGGTAGGTAGGTGTGTGTGCGCCCCTTACAGGTAGGTAGGTGTGTGTGCGCCCCTTACAGGTAGGTAGGTGTGTGTGTGCCCCTTACAGGTAGGTGTGTGTGTGTGCCCCTTACAGGTAGGTGTGTGTGTGCGCCCCTTACAGGTAGGTGTGTGTGTGCGCCCCTTACAGGTAGGTAGGCGTGTGCGCCCCTTACAGGTAGGTAGGCGTGTGCGCCCCTTACAGGTAGGTAGGCGTGTGCGCCCCTTACAGGTAGGTAGGCGTGTGCGCCCCTTACAGGTAGGTAGGCGTGTGTGCCCCTTACAGGTAGGTAGGCGTGTGTGCCCCTTACAGGTAGGTGGGCGTGTGTGCCCCTTACAGGTAGGTGGGCGTGTGTGCCCCTTACAGGTAGGTGGGTGTGTGTGTGCCCCTTACAGGTAGGTGGGTGTGTGTGCCCCTTACAGGTAGGTGGGTGTGTGTGTGCCCCTTACAGGTAGGTGGGTGTGTGTGCCCCTTACAGGTAGGTGGGTGTGTGTGCCCCTTACAGGTAGGTGTGTGTGCCCCTTACAGGTAGGTGTGTGTGCCCCTTACAGGTACGTGTGTGTGTGTGTGTGTGCCCCTTACAGGTACGTGTGTGTGTGTGTGTGTGTGTGTGCCCCTTACAGGTAGGTGTGTGTGTGTGTGTGTGCCCCTTACAGGTAGGTGTGTGTGTGTGTGTGTGTGCCCCTTACAGGTAGGTAGGTAGGTAGGCGTGTGTGTGTGTGTGTGTGTGCCCCTTACAGGTAGGTAGGCAAGGCAAGGCAAGGCAAGGCAAGTTTATTTGTATAGCACATTTCAACAACAAGGTAATTCAAAGTGCTTCACATAAAACCATTAAAAGCATCAAAACATAAGACAAAAGAAAAGGAGATTTAAAAACAATTAAGAACATTCATTCATAAAACCATTAAAAATCGATGTCTCCCAGAGATCATCTACGCTGCACTCAAACCTCTACACTGCCAATTCTGTCAACCCACACACAAACCACCTATGGATCTTTGTTTTCTAGTGTGTGCCTGGCACGAGCTTGGTCCCGAAGGAAATACCGTTATAATTGTGCAGTCTCCACTTGTACTCCTTTCACGTCAGCGTATTTAAAAACAATTAAGAACATTCATTAAAACATTAAAAAACAGTGTAAGAAATAAAATGCAGTAGTAAAATGCAGAAATGCAGGAAATTGATTAATATATTAATTGAGTGTGGTTCAATTAAAGGCAGCAGCAAACAGAAAAGTCTTCAATCTTGATTTAAAGGAGCTGAGGGTCTCAGCAGACCTGCAGCTTTCTGGGACTTTGTTCCAGATATGTGGAGCAGAAAAACTGAACGCTGCTTCTCCATGTTTAGTTCTGACTCTGGGAACAGAAAGTAGACCAGTCCCAGACGACCTGAGGGGTCGGGATGGTTCATAAGGTAGCAGCAGATCAGAGATGTATTTTGGCCCTAAACCATTCAGTGCTTTGTAAACCAACAGCAGGATTTTAAAGTCAATTCTTTGTTGGACAGGAAGCCAGTGCAAAGACATTAGAACTGGGGTGATGTGATCCACCCTCCAGGTCTTAGTGAGGACTCGGGCTGCAGCGTTCTGAATCAGCTGCAGCTTTCTGACGGACTTTTTACAGAGACCTGTAAACACACCGTTACAGTAGTCCAGTCTGCTGAAGATAAATGCGTGGACAAGTTTTTCCAAATCCTGTTGAGACATAAGTCCTCTAATCCTTGATATATTCTTCAGGTGATAGTAGGCTGATTTTGTAATTGTCTTGATATGGCTGTTCAGGTTGAGGTCTGAATCCATAACTACACCTAGATTTCTGGCTTGGTTTGTGGGTTTTAACATCAGTGATTGAAGCTGAGCGGTGATTTTCAATTGTTCGTCCTTGGTACCAAAAACAATTTCTTCAGTTTTATCTTTGTTTAATTGAAGAAAATTCTGGCACATCCAGTTGTTGATTTGTTCAATGCAGTTACCCAGCCCTTGTATGGGATTATAGTCCCCTGGTGACATAATTATGTAGATTTGTGTGTCGTCTGCATAATTATGATAACACACTTTGTTGTTTTCCATAATCTGAGCTAGTGGAAGCATGTAGATGTTGAACAGAAGAGGCCCCAGTATTGAACCTTGGGGAACACCACATGTCATTTTTGTCAGCTCTGATGTGTAATCGGCTACAGACACAAAGTATTCTCGGTCCTTCAAGTAGGATTCAAACCAGTTAAGTGCTGTGCCAGAGAGTCCCACCCAGATTTTTAGTCTTTCTAGGAGTATGGCATGGTCAACCGTGTCGAATGCAGCACTGAGATCCAGTAACACTAAGACTGAACTTCTGCCATTGTCTATGTTTAAGTGGATGTCGTTGAAAACCTTAACAAGAGCAGTTTCAGTACTGTGGTGCTGTCGAAAGCCTGACTGGAAAACATCAAAGCAGTTATTTACGGCCAAGAAGTTGGTCAGCTGTTGGAAAACCGCTTTTTCAATTATTTTACTTAAAAATGGGAGGTTTGATATTGGCCTGTAATTTTTCATTGTTGCGGAGTCTAAACTAGCCTTCTTTAGGAGTGGTTTAATAACTGCAGTTTTTAGGGCTTGTGGGAAGACACCTGAGAGAAGGGATGTGTTTACAATTTGTAAAAGATCAGTGGTCATGCAGTTTGAAATATCTTTGAAAAAGTGTGTTGGTAGAACATCCAAGCAGCAGGAGGATGACTTCAGATGTTGTATAATGTCTTCTAGGCTTCTACGGTCGATTGAATGAAATTGTGTCATGATATTTGAATGGATGTTATTCAGAGATCGGGACAACACATATCCTGTGGTTGGTGTGGAGGCACTGACTGCTTGTATAATTTTCAGAATTTTGTCAGGAAAAAGGAGGCAAATTGATTGCATGCCCAAGTGGATTGGAGCTCAGCAGCTACCGACACTGGAGGGTTTGTTAGCCTGTCGACGGTAGCAAATAAGGCGCGTGTATTGTTCTTGTTTTTGGTTATGATGTCAGAGAAGAATGACTGCCTTGCATTTCTAAGTTCCAAATTATAATTGCGAAGTCTCTCTTTATAGATGTCACAGTGAACCTGGAGATTCGTTTTTCGCCACCTGCGCTCAGCTTTCCGACACTCTCGTTTCTCTATTTTGACCAGCGTAGCATTTCTCCAAGGAGATCTTTGCTTACCCGAGACAACCTTCACTTTAGTGGGTGCAATGGCATCAATAATATTTTTAACTTTAAAATTGAAGCCATCTACAAGCTCATTGACTGAGAGGCAAGAGAGGGCTGGTGTGCAGGAGAACTTCTGAATAAATAGTTCACTGGTGTTTTCAGAGATGTCACGCTTTGTCACAACCTTGGTTTGGACATTTGTGTGCAAGGAGATTGCACTCTCAAAGAAAACAGAAATGATCAGAGAGTGCAACATCAGTCACAGCAACCTTGGAAATGTTTACACCTTTGGTGATGATTAGGTCCAGAGTGTGCCCCCTGTTGTGGGTGGGTCCTGTCACATGCTGAGTCAGATCATAGTTATCAAGGACACCACATAGTTCTATAGACTCTCTGTCCTGGGGATTATCAACATGGATATTAAAATCACCAACAATAACAACACAGTCAAAATCAATACAGATTACAGACAGCAGTTCAGTAAACTCATCAAAGAAGGTTGCACAGTATTTAGGCGGTCTGTAAATGTTTAGGAATAAAGCTTGAGTGGAATTCAGAGCCACATATTCAAAAGAACTAAAATGACCAAAGGGCATCTGCTTGCATTGAAGAGAATCATTAAATAAAACAGCAACACCACCTCCTTTCTTATGCGCTCTTGTTTCACTCATGAAACTGAAGTTGTCAGGTGTTGATTCAATAAGAACAGCTGCACTGTTATCTTGATTTAACAAAGTTTCAGTTAAAAACAAAATGTCCAGTTTGTGCCCAACAATAAAATCATTGATTAAAAATGTTTTTCCTGACAGAGACCTGACATTTAATAAAGCTAAGTTTAATGTGGTTAAAGCTTTCTTTGCCCAATTTATTTGGACAGGCTGACGAGGAATGTATGCTAAGTTTGATAAGTTTGCAGGTTTACTGTTGTTTCTTCGCAGTCTCACCTTTCTTTTTCTATAAACTTGCAGGACAGGAATTGAGACAGCTAGCTGCATACAGGGCCCCGACTTTTCCTGGAGAGAGTCATTGGTGTCATTAGCCTTGTAGCCTGGACCCAGAAGATATCAATTATTTCCTTTATCAGGTAGGGGAGACAGAGAATGGTTAAGGAACCGTCGAGGAGTGGGGAGAGGAGTGTGTTTGGTTCCAGCAATGACCAGCTCTTTCATGCGGTCAGTGAACTCCAGGTGGGGGGAGGATGGGGAGAGTGTGAGAGAGGAAAGGGACCTGGATGGAATTTGGGGGGTGGAAGTAGGTGCTGGGGAGGGAGGTAAAGACTCCTCGTCTAGGAAGGGTAGGGGAAGTGGGAGATCGGAGGCGGTCCCTGATGATGAGGTTGGAGACTCCTCCTTTTGGCTGTCGTTAGGCGGGGGCATCCTACCCGTATGGTCTCCATGGCGATGCTGTGTGGTTATCTCTTGTTTAGACTCCTCTCTGGTCTTGTCCTTGGCAGTAGGGACAGACGGGTGACGCAGGGAGAAAAATAGGTTAGAGGTAAACAGTTTTACCCCTGACTTGTTCAGGCAAACTCCATGCGCTGTAAAAAGATGTCTACGCTCCCAGAAAAGGTCGAAATTGTTGATAAAATGTACTGAATGGTCAGTACATGCAGTTGACAGCCATTCGTTCAGTGCAAACAGCCTGCTGAATCCTTCAACTCCTCCTCTGACTGGTGGAAGAGGGCCACTGATGAACACCTCAGCCTTGACAGAGCTGACTGTGTTTAACAGATCAATAAAGTCTCGCTTCAGAACTTCAGACTGTTGTTTCACAATATCACAGCTTCCTGTATGCACGATGATGTTTTTCGCTGTGGGATAATCAGCCACGATGTCGAGGATTTTGTCTCTCATGTCAGAGACCATATCTTTCGGAAAGCAGAGTATTTTGGTATTCTTGCTGCACAGTTTTCTGACATCTTTTACAGCATAGTCACCAACAATCAGAGTCTCAGGCCCAGTCATTAGCTTTGCCTGCGGCCTTTTACTCTCACATTGACTCTCAGTTCTTACCCCGCTTTGAGGAGATAGCTGCTTATCCAGGTCATCAGATGGAGATTTCTGATCCTGCGACAATGGAGAAAATCGGTTTTGAAGTTGTAGGCTTGGTTGTTGTGGAGGTGTTTTGCAGGTTTTACTTTTCTCAGCTGTCCTTGGCTTTGTCCGACTGGGTGCAGGGGTTGAGGAGGAGTTCTGCCTGTGTGCTAATGCAGGCCAGCCAGTCGCATCACAAATCTCAGGGCGCTGGGCTCTGGCTGTTAGTCGTCCTCCCACATATTTTCTCTTCGGCTTTGCACCGAGAGAGTTCCAGGGAGGACTACCATTTGAAGATTCATTATCTGCTCTCTCCTCCTGTTTCTTGGTAGGCCTGGTTGTGCTAGTTAGCTGTGTCTTAGCTTGCGTTTGTCCAGTGCTTTGAGTCCATGGTAAAGTGGTATCATTCCCACACAGTCCATTTACCGCCACGTTTACTTCTAGTCGGTGGATTTTTGTTTCCAAGACTGCAATCTTCTGTAGGAGTTTGTAGTAGTCGTCCGTGGAGAAGGGAGGCATCTTGCTGCTACTTAGCTTTAGCTTAGCTGCTAGTTAGCATTAGCTAACAATCCAAATAGCTCGACGACTTTCTGGATTTGTCTTCACTCAAACGTTGAAGAGTGATATATGTGATATATCTGGCAGATTGAAGCAAGAAAATGCAGGAAAATGCAAGCAGAGGCAAGCAGAGGCAAGAGCAAGCAGCAAAGCGACCGCACTCTCTCCGTAGGGTGTGTGCCCCTTACAGGTAGGTAGGTGTGTGTGTGTGTGTGTGTGCCCCTTACAGGTAGGTAGGTGTGTGTGTGTGTGTGTGTGCCCCTTACAGGTAGGTAGGTGTGTGTGTGTGTGTGTGTGCCCCTTACAGGTAGGTAGGTGTGTGTGTGTGTGTGTGTGCCCCTTACAGGTAGGTAGGTGTGTGTGTGTGTGTGTGTGCCCCTTACAGGTAGGTAGGTGTGTGTGTGTGTGTGTGTGCCCCTTACAGGTAGGTAGGTGTGTGTGTGTGTGTGTGTGCCCCTTACAGGTAGGTAGGTGTGTGTGTGTGTGTGTGTGCCCCTTACAGGTAGGTAGGTGTGTGTGTGTGTGTGTGTGCCCCTTACAGGTAGGTAGGTGTGTGTGTGTGTGTGTGTGCCCCTTACAGGTAGGTAGGTGTGTGTGTGTGTGTGTGTGTGTGCCCCTTACAGGTAGGTAGGTGTGTGTGTGTGTGTGTGTGTGTGCCCCTTACAGGTAGGTAGGTGTGTGTGTGTGTGTGTGTGTGTGCCCCTTACAGGTAGGTAGGTGTGTGTGTGTGTGTGTGTGTGTGCCCCTTACAGGTAGGTAGGTGTGTGTGTGTGTGTGTGTGTGTGCCCCTTACAGGTAGGTAGGTGTGTGTGTGTGTGTGTGTGTGTGCCCCTTACAGGTAGGTAGGTGTGTGTGTGTGTGTGTGTGCCCCTTACAGGTAGGTAGGTGTGTGTGTGTGTGTGTGTGCCCCTTACAGGTAGGTAGGTGTGTGTGTGTGTGTGTGTGCCCCTTACAGTAGGTAGGTGTGTGTGTGTGTGTGTGTGCCCCTTACAGGTAGTAGGTGTGTGTGTGTGTGTGTGCCCCTTACAGGTAGGTAGGTGTGTGTGTGTGTGTGTGCCCCTTACAGGTAGGTAGGTGTGTGTGTGTGTGTGTGCCCCTTACAGGTAGGTAGGTGTGTGTGTGTGTGTGTGCCCCTTACAGGTAGGTAGGTGTGTGTGTGTGTGTGTGCCCCTTACAGGTAGGTAGGTGTGTGTGTGTGTGTGTGCCCCTTACAGGTAGGTAGGTGTGTGTGTGTGTGTGTGCCCCTTACAGGTAGGTAGGTGTGTGTGTGTGTGTGTGCCCCTTACAGGTAGGTAGGTGTGTGTGTGTGTGTGTGCCCCTTACAGGTAGGTAGGTGTGTGTGTGTGTGTGTGCCCCTTACAGGTAGGTAGGTGTGTGTGTGTGTGTGTGCCCCTTACAGGTAGGTAGGTGTGTGTGTGTGTGTGTGCCCCTTACAGGTAGGTAGGTGTGTGTGTGTGTGTATGTGTGTGTGTGTGTGTGTGTGTGCCCCTTACAGGTAGGTAGGTAGGTAGGTAGGTAGGTAGGTAGGTGTGTGTGTGTGTGTGTGTGTGTGTGTGTGTGTGTGTGTGTGTGTGTGTGTGTGTGATGTCAACAAACAACATTCTGCCGTGAACTCCAAATGGACAGTCTGCTTTCGGATTCCGTGGATGAGTAATTTTGAACATTCAGATATGAGACGCTGTTTTTCTGAGAGTGGAAAGAGTTCTTGCACATCTCACCTCCTGCACCGTCCTATAGCAACATACTGCTTCCTGCCAGCTCCACACCCTAAACCTGCCGGAGGACTGGGGTGAGTCAAAATAAATTTTCGGTCAGCGATAGACACATACGTAATGGTATCAGTATTGAACTTTAACACTTCAGTTTCAGGGCGAGACTTTCATCAGGGTTATCCATGGTGCATGGATGCATCCATGGTGCATGGTGCAATGGCTGTGTTAAACACTGCCAATTCAAAGTTTTGATACACTTATTCTTAAGTTAGTCTCAGGATCAGGGTCCTCCATTATTCTCAGCAACACGTCTTCTCCTGGCAAATCTTGTGATGCCTCTGCCTCGCTTTGCATAATGAGTTCAGGGGATTTGCATCCGAGCTAAGTCTGACTTTTCACCCCTGGACCAAAGTGAAAAATTATATAGAGTGTGCTGTAACGGTTCAGTTCTGTAAGTGTGTGTATGAGAGCGAGAGAGCTTATGTGCCACTACGACAGCGTTTTGATGTCTGTTGATGAAGTTGCCTGTCAATATGCCAGCTGCTATAATCCTTTAAAAAAAATTAGGATTAATGGCCCTTGGGCCTCACTGAATGCTCTATTTGGAGAGATGAATGTACATTAAAATAATCATTTAGCATTGCTCATGTTAGAGAATAGGGGTTGCAATTAGGTTCAGCCATGGGCCAGTTTTCCTTTTGTTTGTTCTCTGGGTAGGCAGCAGGTGGAGTGGTGAAGTCTTTGTTTGATTGCATGTTTTTTTTATTAATTTGGGAATAAAGAAATTGATAGAAAATGTATGGCTGTTTTATTTGCCACATTCTCCAATTTTCTCATGTTGATTTTTCTCTTAGGTACGAACACAAATTAAGTTTTCCACGAAATAAAATAATGTATCTGTATAATTCATTATTTTGAGTTTAAAAGCCATATATAAATTACACTTCTGTCACGGGAGTTGAAGATTAGGACCCAATAGCAAGACCACAGGAGACAGAATCTGGTAAAACTGATTTTATTTTGCCAAAAATAATAAAGAACAGGAATGGCTGTGTGGAGCCCGTGGTTCGACACAGGGTGCAGGCTGGATCGACGGTGTGAAGTCCCTTGGAACACAATTGAGGGCACGGGGGATTCCTGGACCGGCGGACACCGGAGGCAGGCGCTCAAGGCAGAAGACGATACGGGGTTGAAGCGGGTGAAAGACGGTAGGAACTGACAACACAGGCCTGGAGGACCAGGGTTCAAATACTGCCCAGATCTCGTTAGTTGGATCTGGGTCTGGTGTGTCAGCCTTCAGGAGGTGATTAGCTGAAGTGTCTGCAGCTATGTGGCCATGGGAGATGTCTGGTCTGACAGGGATCCTGACAACTTCATAATTATGTTGACATTATGTCAGGATCCAGGATCCCTGTCTGACCCATTGTGTGTTGCCTCTGTTTTCCCTGATCTCCTCTCCTCATGTGTCCTGTCATTCCCCTGTTTGTTATTGTGTGCCATGTGCTCTGTGTTTGTCCTCTGCCTCCAGACACCTCCCATGGCCACACCCCTGATTAGTGCACAGCTGCGGACACTCCAGCCGATTACCTCCCACAGGCTGACACACCAGACTCAGATCCCACTAACCATTCCCCTGGCACTATATCAACTCTGGTCCTGCAGTCTGCGGTTGTCAGGTCGTACCGTCTTTCACCCGTATTCAACCCCGTATCATCATCTGCCGCCGGTGTCTGCCGGTCCGGGAATTCCCCGTGCCCTCCGTTGTGTTAACGGACATCACACCGTCGATCTGCCTGCCCTCCGGTGTCGAGACACGGGACTCACACCGTCGATCTGCCTGCCCTCCGGTGTCGGACCACGGGCTTCACACCTTCCTGTCCTCCTTTATTCTGGCTTAATAAAACCTGTTATATCAACTTCTGTCTCCTGTGGTCTTGCTATTGGGTCCTAACCGTGAACTCCCATGACACATTATCCATTTTTACTTTGCAATTCGATTCATATTATACTTCAAAATGGGCTATTGATGCTGTTGTCTACATACCTGCAAACTCATAAGAGGTGAAAAAGCACCCGAAACTTTAAACTTCAGAGATCAGTCCCTTCTGAGTTGGATGTCCAGTAGGCTTTCCCAAAGTGTTTTGCACGGGAGGTCAGGGTATGACGGAAAGTGTTTCACTACAAAGTGGCGGACCTGAAAGTATCTGAAGAAATTTGACCAGTCCAGGCCACATCTCTTACAAAGAGTCGAAGCGGTCATCGTCAAAAAGATCCCTGAAACACTGCAGTCCTCTTTTTCCCCACTGTGAGAAGGTTTTGTCCACTACAGATGGTGGGAATAGATGATTATTACTAATCGGACCCAGAGAAGAAGCTGTTAGAAATTTAAAGTGAAAACGACATTGAATCCAAGTTCTAAGAGTAGCAAGGACAATCGGGTTAGAAGAGTTGCTGGACAGTTTTATCGGAAAAGATGAGTATACCAATGCAGGAAGAGAAGATGAATAGCATGATGGAGCCTCCAAAATGCACCAATCAGTCTCTGGGGCATTAATCCAAAATTATATTTTTTGAATATTAGTTGCCAAATAATAAAAAATAAATTTAGGAAGAGCCAGGCCACCTAACTCCCTTGGGCGTTGGAGAAAGACCTTGCTCACTTGTGGCGACTTGCCTGCCCAGGTAGAGTTTAAAATAATCTTATCAATAGACTGGAAAAATGATTTTGGCAAGAATATTGGCAAGCATCTAAACTAGTACAGAAATTTGGGGAATACATTCATTTTTATCGACTGCACCCTGCCAGGTAATGACAGGGGCAGGTTGCTCCATCTAAGAAGATCATTTTTCATATTTTCAACCAAGGGGTTAAAGTTGGCTGTATGAAGAGAGGCAAGACTGCGGCTTATGTTCACACCAAGGTATCTGAAACCCAAGCTGGCTAAATGAAAAGGTACTGAAGACTGTTGAATTTGGCAAGCCAAATCGTTTATTGGATACAATTCACTATTTTTGAAGTTTAGATTGTATCCTGAGAATGAACCAAATTCCGTCAGAATCGATTTAATTATAGGAGAAGATGCCACTGGGTCATTCCTATACAACAAAAGGTCATCTGCGTACAGCGACACACAATATTCTATCCCACCCCGCCGTACTGCCCGCAAAAGTGGAGATGTTTTCAATGCAATGGATAGTGGTTCTATTGCAAAAAGCAAGGGGGAAAGTGGGCATCCTTGGCTTGTGCCTCTCGTTAAAGAGAAATATGGGGACCGTAGTGAGTTGGTGCTGGTACAAGCTTGCGGAGATGAATATAAGAATCTAATCCAGGAGCCAAAAACATCAACAAAACCGAATTTCTGCAAGACCGTGAATAGGTACTCCCACTCGATCCGGTCAAAAGCCTTTTCGGCATCTAATGAAACTACTGCTTCCGGGACCAGTACAGAGTGGGAAATATGAATTATATTACGTAACCTGCGGATGTTGGAATGACTATCTTTTATAAAACCAGTCTGGTCTTCAGAAATAATTAGACGCGTAATATTTTCAAGTCGGCGAGACAGTACCTTTTGCAATGATTTTCGCGTCTACATTGAGAAGTGAGATTGGCCGGTAGGATCCACAATCGGAGGGGTCCTTATCCTTTTTTAGTAAGAGTGTAATGGTTGCTTGTGATAGAGTAGGTGGAAGATACCCCTAAATCAGTGACTCCTGATACATTCCAAGAAGAATTAGAGAGAGCTTGCCTTCAACAAAAAAAATTTTAACTGCCGTAAAGCCATCATGCCCCGGAGTTTTGCCACTTTGCACAGTTGTAATTGCTGCTTGAACTTCCTCTAGTTCTATTGTCCGATTCAGTTCCGCAATTTTATCTGATTCAAGACGGGGGAAGTCGAGGCCGTCTAAAAATGTTTTCATTGGTCCTTTGGTTGAGGTAGATTCAGAGGTATACAACTTAGAGTAATATGCCTCAAAAACGTTATTCATTTCTTGCGGGCTTGTTTTCAAGTTGCCATGACGATATTTCATTTCAGGGATCAGTCGTGAGGCTGCTTCCCGCTTTAGCTGATGTGCCAGCAGCCGACTGTTCTTGTCTTGATGTGGTCAAAGAGCTTAAGGAAGAGGAGGCTGTTTGTGTAGCGCAGCTTGACGCAGGTCTGAGATGTGAGTGGAGCTGGGCCTGGATAAAGGTGGAGGTATAAACAGACGTGAAGAAAGAGCAGTACAGCTTCCCGCTGTCACAGTATTTTATTATTTTTTTTATAAATATATATTTTATTGATAATGCACAATATGACAGATTCCTGCTGTCACAGTATTTTAAATACATTGATAAGGCAGGGTATGCTAAATGCAGCCTCTGCTCCAAGAAGATAAACTACAGCAATAAGGGCTCACATGGTCTCTCGTCACACTACCAGACAGAAGTGCACCGGCAAAAGGTGTACACTGTAATGGCCATAGCCAGTGTATTTCCAGTCCCAACAGTCCCAAGTGCAGTGGCTCCCAAGAACCCTGAAGTAATGAGTGTTAAGGTGCCTGTGCCTTCATTTCAGCAGGTTGCTAATACAGAGGTGTGTGTATAGATTACAGCTATTGAACACATATTAATTGCAAATAGAATATAGGCCACAATTCTAACAGCTTTACAGTAACAAGGTTCAATGAAAACTAATACCTTTTTTTGTGTAGGCGATGGTTCTCGCTACTCTTGCTATCTTCGTTTTTATATGACAAACAAATGAGACCTCGGTGTCAATGGATTTTGTCTAATGTTGAGGAGAAAAACTCTCGGAGTGAACAGATGGAGATCGAGGCAATTAGCTTAATTCAAAGCAATAAGGTTTATTATAACAGGAGTATTATGCCAGGCATTAAAGCGTGCACGCGGCCTAATCTCTGTTCAGGTGGAACAGGTAAAATGTACGAAAGACAGGAAAAGAATGAAAAGGCAAGAAAGGGCAAGAAAAGGCGCTCAACATCATTGCGCACAACATTATATAGTTTCTTCTTAGAGAAGTCTATTGGTGGAATATAAAGTCCTTTAAAGGTCAAAGGGCCCGACGGAGCACTGAGCATCATCACTCACACTGGCTCACGATTGGTCCTCCAGCGTTGCATCATCAGTGTGTGTGCATGTTATTGGCACGAGACGCCGGAAAGGTGCAATTCTAAGCTAAGACAAAAAGCCTCTGTGTGACTAGATAAGGGGTTTGTCTCCTACGCTCTGTTGGCGGCTCTCCGCCCTAATCTAGTGCTGTAAGCAGTTGGTTTTCTCTTCAGGGCCACAGTATCCTCCCTATGTACAGACAAGCGCCGAAATGCCTTATCTGGAGTTTTTAACCTACTTACTGTGACCTCACAACTCCGCAATATAAGCATACAAGTAAAACGCATATTATTTTACACAACAAATCCCCCTTTTCACACCTGCTAGGTGTGAACTACTTTAGACCTGTGTGTCGTCATCTAATTGGGAGGTTGTCAATGAACGCAACTCTGGGTCAGAGGCCAGCTGGTCTCCATTCAACTGTGGAAAAGCACCATATGGAGGCGGCTGCCTTTCCTTGGAGAGAGCTGTGGTAATAAGACGGCCTATCAAAGTTCAGAGGCAGGGGATGCAGCAACAGCCACAGGTGATGAGTATAGCTATGAAAACCGCGATGGAAACTGCTATGGACATGATGAGGGCCTTCCATTTGCCAAACATGGATTCCATCCAATCAGAGAAGGGGTTGTCTATGCCTGATGCGTCATGCATTTCTTGCGAGAGGGTGCGCAGACTATTTAAGGCCTTGGTGACCGAACCGTCTGGGGCAGTGTTGTTAGGAATGATGGTACAGCACATGTCTCCAAACATTGAGCAAACACCCCCTTTTTCAGCTAACAACATGTCTAAAGCCATTCTATTCTGCATAGCCATAAGAGAGGTCGGGGCGAGTTGTGCGGCTAAACCTTCAATTGCGTCCCTAGTGAGGTTAACAAGACGCAAGACATTGTAATGGACATAGTTTATGCGGTCCACGTTTTTGTTGGGAGTGATCGGAAAGAAGGCTTATGGGGATGTTTTCAAAACCTGCTGCGACTTGGTCTGCTAATTTGTATTCGTCAGGAACGCCTCGTGGGACGCCTATAGCGTCTACATAAGTGGGGCCCCCTGTGAGCGAGAAGGAACCTTGGGCAACTTCTCGTTTGATGATGTGTCGCCTTCTGCGTTTGGTGAGAGCAGTGGCTAGACCGTCGGCCTGTGCTAATCTGCGACCTATTAGTGTAAGGGGCATTCCGAGTCTGATCATTGCACAAATTCCAATGGTTTTGCTAGCTTCTATTCTAGGTAACAAACGCAGATCTCCACAGTAATAGAATAAACCTGCTCTGGCCCAGGGCCCAATGTCTGAGCCAGTGCGGGTCTCGTTACACCAATCAGGGGAAATTCTGCCCACATCCAGCTGTGGACTGACTGCTGTGAAATTGAAACACATGTACCTGTTAGCCTGACCTCTAATTGCAGAAAATTGGCCCATTTTTGTTTCATTTACAATAGGTGGAAATATCGCGGCAAGTGTGGTACAATTTGTGGGCGTAGCTTGCTGTGTGAGACCTATCATGCAAGCATAACCCTGAGGATCAGTTTGCGGATAGAGAGGGGCTGGCTCGGTGAACATGGCTGGTCGGGCGGAGGCGCAGGCCACGCACCCTGTCATATTTTGTCTTTTAGCATTATCAGTGATCCAATTTAACCAAACATTATCATTGCCATAGCCGGTGGACCTCCGCAAAACCTGTAGAGGAGTCATTTCAGTATAATCTTGAGAAAACACTACGGGACCGGTGCTAGATGGGGATGCCAATGCTGGGGCAGATGTGGGTTCCTCTGGGAATATGTTAATCGGGATACCGACAAGGGGATCTTTGTGTTCGATGTTGACGCCTAAGACGAACCACGCCCTGGTTTGACCGTAAAGACTTGCTGTAATGTTGTTTACAGAGAGAGTAAGAGGGTTAGTTGTGGCACTAAAGTCTCGCTGTAGGCTAATTTTGCTCCACCACCTATACCCTGGGCTGGTGGTTTTCAAACCATTGGGGATCCATTTTCCAGTGTACTTAGTTACAAGAGCCCAACCGCTGCACCACCCTCCTGTAGTTGGTCGGGGCGTGCCCAAAGTCTCGCAACTTTTCACTAATGGGGGTGTGTTACAAAGATAAACATCATAGCCTCGCCAAGCCCTTGGCTTGCCCCTGCAGTTTATGACGTCGCACAAATCAAACGTGTATGCACTGGTGGAGCCTGCTGTGTAATTCAGAACGAGTTTGGATCTACATGCTGTTGTATGGGCCAATGTTGGGGTGCTACGTCTTGTTCGGTTGTGAGTCTGAATCAGGGATGGAGAGGGAAAAGGGGCAGTCAAGTTGTGAGTCTGATTCTGGATTGGACAGGGAAAATGGGCAGTCAGGTTGTGAGTCTGATTCTGGGGTGGAGAGAGAAAAGGGGCAGTCGAATTAGATGGGGACTGGTGTGTCAGATACATGGTCTCTACTAGTCCCCACATCATAAGGGCCGCAAGTATGCCCATACCCACCCCCACCCCTATCATAGTCTTCGTCTTCCCACATCCCACCCTTTTCCATGTGAAACCCCTCCTATCTAGGTCAGCAGGGTTTGCATGCGGGTCCCCCAGATAGTGTCTAAACTCCCGATGCATTTTTCAAATCAGTTCGAATTTCTCCCAGTGTTCTGGTTGGTACCGGTGCTGGGACACAGTGTGTCAGGTGGTGCCAAGGGGCGCCTGATTTGCCCTTGACCTGGACCGAGTGTGAAGTAACCTCCTTCACCTCGTACGGACCAGTCCACCTGGGGTCAGTCCACCTGCGCTTGTGAACCTTGACCCTGACCCAATCACCTACTTGTATCTGCTTTCCAGCTGCCGCTGCTTCAGGTACTGCTCGAGTCCTTTCGATCTGCTTGGAGAGAGCTTCAGTAAGAGAAGTTTAGGGCACTCATATAGTCAGACATTTCAATCTGCTGTACATTTCAATCTGCTGTACATATAAATCTGCTGTTCATCTAAATCTGCTGTTCATCTAAATCTGCTGTTCATCCAGAGGTGGCATATGACCTCCATCTCTGGGTGGACCTGGCATCGGCCGGCCAGTCATGATCTCGTGTGGGGAGAGATGTGTTTCTCCCCCTTTTCCGGATTGCATTGCCATAAGGGCCAGGGGCAGGGCTTCAACCCATGTTAATTTTGGAGCCCGCGCAAACTTTGGCAATCTTTACCTTCAGGGTCTAATTTTGCTCGTTCCACCAGGCCCTGAGACTGCGGGTGATAGACGGACCCGAATTGGTGTGTGATTCTCAGAAATTGCTCTACCTGTGCGAGCATGGTGTTACTAATGTGTGATCCGTTATCGGAGCGGATGCATCTGGGCACTCCGCAACGGGGAATCAGTTCTTCCTGCAGCTACTTTACAACTGTCTGCGCGTCTTCTCTCTTGGTGGGAATTGCTTCCACCCATCTTGAAATCTGTCTACCATTACCAACATGTACCTCTTTCCCTGCACTCTGTTCTCTGGTCCCATATCTGTATAATCTATGCTATCTATGCTGATGTCTTGGAAACAGGCTGAGGGCACGGGATAAGATCCCATCGGTGTCTTGAATGGTTTTCTTGGGTTGTGATTGCCACAAATTTGACATTCATCGCAGAAGAGGAAAGATATCGCTTCCATGTGCGGATGCCACCATAGTTGTTTTAAATTGTCCAATGTCCGTTTCTTTCCCTCGTGTGTAGGTCCGTGGGCCCCTGGTAGGAGTGCTGCACACAGTTCTGCTCAGGCAACCACTCTGCCGTCGTGGGCTCTCCACAGACCTTCTTTGTCTTTTGAGGCTCCTTTCCGGATCCATTCGGACCATTCATAAGGTCCTGCTTTCTTTTGATGATCTTTGATGTGTTCGATGGTGAGCTCAGGTGGGCCAGATGTTTTCCTTGGCTGCTCTGTCTGCCGCGTCATTACCGGCGCTGATTTGTGATCTGATTGCATCATGTCCCTTGCATTTCATGATGGCCACCCCCTTTTGTAGTTGGATTGCTTCTACCAGCCTTCTCATGGCTTCTTCGTGTTTTATGGGGTGGTCATTTGACGTGGTGAAGTTACGTCTTTGCCATACAGGGCCATCGATGTGGGCCGCTCCGTGGGCGTAAGCAGAGTCTGTGAAGATATTTACAATTTTGTCCGTGCTCCACTTCAGTGCTTGGATCAGTGCTTCCACTTCTGCTAGTTGTGCTGAAGCGGGTTGTGGCAGAATCCCTGATTCCACTGTTTGGTGATAGCCATCACTCTTCTGTTCCACTACTGCATATGATGCAATGTTTCCTTCTTCTCCTTTATAGCAGCAATCATCCGTAATCTTCGTCCTTGTGGCACTGAACGTGAATTCTTTACTCATCAGGAATGCCGCCACGCCATGATGCGTGTGTACTTCCAGTGTATGGCCCATGACAATATGCAAAGTCTTTTCCAATCGCTTTTGCCACTGCTGTAACCATGTCAATTTTACCTGTAGCGAATAAAGACAGTAGCCTACATTCTTTTAATAAATATGTTAATCCATATAACATTAAATTACGTCTGTTTTAATTACCTTTAATTCTTATTGATTTTGATGCTTATTTTGTTTTTATGCTTTAACAAAAGTTTAAATTTGGAGAGATTTCTTTTCTTTTTTTTTTTTTTTTTTCAATTCAATTCAAAGCAAAACCGAAACTAATTGAAGTGAATGAATATTTCAAAGTAATAAAATCCAAATAAAATCCAAATAAAATGTCAAATAAATGTCCAATGATGAATGATACATCAGTACTTTAAAATCCAAATAAAATCCAAATAAAATGTCAAATAAATGTCCAATGATGAATGATACATCAGTACTTCACCCCCCTTTTTCTGGAAGAGTACAGCATTGAGTAGGCTGTCTCTTTCAGAAACATCAAAGTGTAACGGTAGGGAGTAGTCTGGGACATAAGTGTTATTTTATCATTCTTTATCATGTTAGTGCTATTAGCGGTGACAAGTTAAAGTGACAGAGGGATAGCAGTCTGTATTCCTCCCACAGTGTTTGTCAGCGTAGTTTCTTTTTCGACAAACTTGAGGGTGAGTATGAGTGGAGGGATGGGTGCTGGTGTGCCATGCAGGTCCTATCTGCAAACCCAAAAGGCACAAATTGAGTCAGAAGACATATATCAGCATTACTCTGTTCTGTTTCTTCTCTATGGTGCTGGCCCCTGAACCGAAGCTGCATGCCATATCGGGGAAAACCTGGCATGGGCCTGCTAGTCATGACAGTCCCTGTCATGAGGGGGAAAACTTCTTCCCGTAGAGTGCTTGACACCAAATATATTGGCAACGCCATCGGTTGGTCAAGGCAGCAGATCTCAATTTTGTGGGCCATAACTGAGTCCAAAGTCTGTTGTAGTTCTTTAGCCTCTGCTCGCAGGACAGAGAACTTATTTAGTCCGTTCGAGTTCTTTGGTGGTGTTGGTGGTGGCTGCCTTTCGCCTGCAGGATCATGGTACAGGTTGCTTGCCACATGTGTGTCTTCTGAGTAGCCAGCATATGGAGCCACAGCCCCAGCCATCAGTTTTGCAAGCAGTACTCCTGGTCTCCAGCAGAGGGAGCCAAAAAACAGTACTTCCAATCACCAACAGAGGGAGCCAAAAAACAGTACTCACAGTCACCAACAGAGGGAGCCAAAAAACAGTACTCACAGTCACCAGCAGAGGAAGCCAAAAACACAGTACTTCCAATCACCAACAGAGGGAGCCAAAAAACAGTACTCACAGTCACCAACAGAGGGAGCCAAAAAAACAGTACTTCCAATCACCAACAGAGGAAGCCAAAAACAGCCAGGCCAGACTCTGCCAGGCACTTCCGACCTTGAACTAAACTTCCACTTTCCCTCCCTAAATACCTGTCTCACTCCTTACAGCAGCTGCACCTGTTTGTTATCTAAAGCCTACTCCCTACTTCACTCTCACTGTCTGCGAGTTTTCGTTCCAAACTTTTTTACGATCCCTAACCTACACAACTTCCAATAACTCTGTAATACTGCTAACACTATCAGTAAAACTTGACATACATATTAACCCTCAGCTAGTGTTCGTGTTTCTGTGTTGAATGCAATTCTTGTGTCTTATGCGCTCCACTGACCGTCAAAAACTGAGAATACACGGACCCGATGGAAAGATTCTAACTCCAATCGTTCTGTGCTCTAACAATCACATGTACTAACAATCACATGTACGCTTCACTCATTCATCCATCAATCGATGTCTCCATCCACACGATGCCGGCACTGCGTCACTCGGAGTCAAACCACTTAAGGTGGATCTATATTTTACAGAAATCGCTACACACGAACCCGGTCCAGAAGGAAGTGGATGTGGCCAGGAGACATTCACACGGCACGCAATCAACCACACACCGCCGTGATTCCACAAATACTCAGCCAGAAACCACGTCTGGGATCGTTGCCAATCACTGTTTTACACTGACTGCCTTGTGCGAACACGGCCCCGAAGGGAGTGGTGACATTTTGTGCTAAAATAGAATCGATGTCTCCCAGAGATCATCTGCGCTGCACTCAAACCTCTACACTGCCACGTCTGTGACCCAGCACCCAAACCAACTATGGACCTTCGTTTTCTAGGGTGCGTCTCACACGATCGTGGTCCCGAAGGAAATACCGTTATAATTGTGCAGTCTTCACTTATACACCTTTCACATCAGCGTACTTCAACAATTGCTATATACTTGATCCAAACTTCTGTTTGTTACGTCGCATAAATCAACCATGTGGCCCGGAATTTGGTCTCGTCAAACAGTCATTGATCAGTGCATCGCAACTCGCGCTACGATGACGTAATCGCAGAACAGTTATAGGGACCTACACGGTGAACACAATATTAACTTATCCAATTTCACAATCCTCAGTTTCTGTCAGATCCACACAAGCACATGTACATTCTATGCTAAAAAACCCCCACTGCTGGCATAACAATCCCGTCACAATGTTACGTGGTTTATCATTATCAATTTAATCAATGCAATTCAATACTCACTCACAGTACTCCTGATCAAATCAATTTGGTATCTATAGACAATCTGCAGAATTCATTTAAATAGGCTTCTGCTTACCTTTTGATTTGCGCGCGCTTGATCAGTTTCCCGAGGTGAGCAGAATGGCTCAGGTCGGCAGCCGGACTCCCAGCCTTTCGGGAAAAACTTTTTTCTCTTTCTGTGGACAGAAGAGAAATCCGTCACTCGATGAGAAACTCCTTTTCAGATCGTTAAAACCATCCTCTTGCTACCAATTTGTTGAGGAGAAAAACTCTCGGAGTGAACAGATGGAGATCGAGGCAATTAGCTTAATTCAAAGCAATAAGGTTTATTATAACAGGAGTATTATGCCAGGCATTAAAGCGTGCACGCGGCCTAATCTCTGTTCAGGTGGAACAGGTAAAATGTACGAAAGACAGGAAAAGGCAAGAAAGGGCAAGAAAAGGCGCTCAACATCATTGCGCACAACATTATATAGTTTCTTCTTAGAGAAGTCTATTGGTGGAATATAAAGTGGGGGCGGCTCTGTCCTTTAAAGGTCAAAGGGCCCGACGGAGCACTGAGCATCATCACTCACACTGGCTCACGATTGGTCCTCCAGCGTTGCATCATCAGTGTGTGTGCATGTTATTGGCACGAGACGCCGGAAAGGTGCAATTCTAAGCTAAGACAAAAAGCCTCTGTGTGACTAGATAAGGGGTTTGTCTCCTACGCTCTGTTGGCGGCTCTCCGCCCTAATCTAGTGCTGTAAGCAGTTGGTTTTCTCTTCAGGGCCACAGTATCCTCCCTATGTACAGACAAGCGCTGGAATGCCTTATCTGGAGTTTTTAACCTACTTACTGTGACCTCACAACTCCGCAATATAAGCATACAAGTAAAACGCATATTATTTTACACAACACTAAATAAAGGTTTAATAATATTGATTGAAAAAAAGAGCTATCTAGCCAGCTATTCAACTAGAGCTGAAATATAATTAATTTAGTTTTTTGCTGAAAGTAAATGTCTTATCACTTAATTTTCTTCTCAGAGTACAACAGAATGCTACATTTTAAAGATCATATTTAAAATTAAATTCTCCCGGGTAAACCCCCCTCCAAACAGGGTTCGGTTGCTTGTCACCTTTTTTGCCTCTTACACTGCAAAAATTCAACTTTCAAAAACAAGAAAAAAAAGTAATAAAATGAGGGAAATATTACTTAAAATGATTCTTGATACAAAGAAAATATTTAAGAATTGTTTTCTCAAATGTAGCATCCAATGCTATTGCAATATTTTTGAAATAAGGTTAAATACCCTGGAATTTACTGAGAAAAATACCATATTATGCTTAAAATCAGTAATCTGACGATAAATGTAATAGAACTACTACTACTAGAAATGTGATAGGCTTTGTTACGTGTCTTGTGTTTGGGCTCTCCCTCTGCTTACCCTCAGTGTCCTCTCGGGTGCCACCCTCTGTCCCGGATGCCAGCTGCAGCGGCTGATTGGACGCGATTTGCGGTGGATAAAAGGAGAGGAGAGGAGCTCCAGAAGGACAACCCCTAACTGGATATTATTCAATATCAGGCATTAAGAATATGCACCGGTGCCTTTTAAAACAACCCCAACGGCTGCATTGCAGGTGGAAATGGGTGAAATGCCGCTAGAACTACGAAGACCACAGTTACCATTGAGTTATTGGGAAAATGGCAAAATACCAGTTGGTGGCGGTAATGCACTAATTCATTGTTTGCCAACCGGCAATAAATCTTAAACAAGAAGGACAACCCCTTGGGCCAACACCGCAGTAGTGAAGCTGTGTGTGAGAGCGCATGTTTAAGCCGTGTGTGCCGTTTGTATATTGTCAAGTGGTGTCGCTTTCTTTTGATAAGAAAGTAGTGTTCTTTTGCTGCCGTGTGAGCAGCTAACCTTTTTGCAATAAATACTCCTTTTGTTAACCCTCATCAGTGCTCACTCTCTTTCCCCGGGAAATTAACATTGTTACTCCCCGCATCCCTTAGACGCCAAACGGGGAACGTAACAAGCTTGCTTAAAGAAAGACATGAATCTCAATGCATTTCTTTTCACTTCTGTATTGTTTTTAAGTTGCATAACCAACATTACCCTTTTTCAAGGGTAAAAAACACAGCAATGTGTCATATTTCTATGAGGCTGTGGTAATCTTACTAAATTTGTGACCTGGAAAAACTGCAAATTAAGTCCAGTCATCAGATAAATGTAAAGTAATAAAACATACATTTATCTCTAAAATGTAGAGGAAGGGAAGTAAAAGTCTCATAACACTGGACTTCACTTAACGGTTCTCGGATCAGCCGATCCGCCACACACTGGTCAGTTATCAGGACCGGAAATGAAAACAATGGCATGCAACCGTATTCAGTCATGAACTTTTTCCACTCGGCCATAACCTTTTTATATGAAGATAACATGTCTCGGTCGTGGATGGTGTCCAAGACAACTTCTGTCTGCAGCACAGAGAGGAGAGTCGCTATGCACTTAGGATAGGTAAGGTGACAGGCGTAATAACATACATCAGGCTGGCATAGATGTTCTCTTTCGGAAAGGTCAGTAAGGGCATGGTTCGAATGAATGAATGAAAGAAAGAAATTTATATAGCGCTTTTCACAGAGCAGACATTTAAAAGCATAAAAAACACAATGTGACCCTAGGGTCAATAAATTACATACAGAGTAAAATAATAAAACATATTTTAAGAGCAGGTCTAGGACATGGGTTTACTTTTTATTCAAACGCCAGCCTAAAAAGGTGGGTCCTTAAAAGTATTCACAGTATCTTCGAGGCGTAGAGTTGCAGGCAGAGCATTCCAGAGCCTCGGGGCCACTGCCTCAAAGGCCAGTATGCAGCTGGTTTCACAGACAATGACGACAGGGCTGAAGAGTGGTCTCGCCTGAAGAAAGGTGTTGGGGTCTTCTGTAGACTGGCACAAACACAAAAAGGAAAAACAATTCACTCTTTGTATCTTATGGTGAAGTAATGTGAAAATGATCATACATGCACAAATCTCTTACCTCAAGGATGTGAAGCACAGCCTCACTTGCATGTCCTAACTTCTTGGGTGGAGCCACAGGCGACGGGAACATTTCTGTCAAAGCAGTCAACATTGCAATTGAGTCCTTTACTGTTAAAAAGCAAAAACGGTCTCATTTGATTTACTGCAGCCAGTTATTTAAACAAACATCAATATTTCTAAGGGATTCTCCATGGTCAGTGTGTAACTACCTTTGACCAGCAGCGGAGGCCTCATGACCTTTTTGAAAACCCCATAAAACTGTGCCTTCTCAAAAAAGGTCCCCCAGTGGGTCTTCAGTTCATGTATGAAGTGGGAGTTCCCTCAATCAAGGACCTGCTGAAATTCATCCATTAGCTAACAGACAGAAAATGCATATTAAAATCTACATTCCAATTAAAACAAAAATTGAATTAAACCTATTATATAAGTAAAACAAAATATATAACAATTCCAATGTGTACTATAACCAATTATTCTCTATGGCAGTGACATTTGGGGATCAAAACCATCATAATCTTTCCACACTGAGAACGTGATAACCCTGCATACTAAAAATGCAAAATATTCTACAACCACCTAAAACCAGGTAACCCCCAGACATACCACCACAAAGCCCTAACCTGCCAAGAGCTGAAGCCAGAACAGAGTCCCCTCAGCTAGTTGGACCTGAGACTCTCTGCAGACAACCCAACATGTCCCAGACAGCCTCAGGACAGCAACAACGTCACCAAACCAAATTATAAACAGTAATGAGACACATCTGATTCCGTATTCCCACACCATTTCTCATTTGAGATCGGTCAGGTGTTAACCAGGCTAAGGAAGCATAGGCTGAAAACAAATAAGTTTGCTTACATGATCCAGTTCTCTGAAGCAGGGATATGCTTCAAGAATCTTGGTATGCCTGTCCTGCTCCTTAATAACATCGCTGTCAATGAAGACCAGTCTTGCTTGGAATTCAAGGTCCAGGAGCAGGGAAACATCCTTCTTCTTGGGTTTGGCCTTGGTTTTGTACATGTCCTGTAGAGTTATATAATGTATATCCTGTTTCTGTTGCTAGAAAACATAAACCCAACAAATTAACATCAAAAGATGTGGGCTGAAATTAATACCACTGTTTCCATTTCTGCCATTACAGTTTGGATCGGACATAAACACAAACACCCACAGTGACTGAAATAGGACAATAATACT
>CM051704.1:4732941-4817941 GCA_028022725.1 Lycodopsis pacificus
CCAAAAAGTTACCATGGTCAATTGTGTCATCATCAAGTGTGTATGCTGCCTCTCTCTGCTTGCCTCTGTAGCTCAAACCTCTTTTGCCGATGAGCTTCAGCACATCTATAATGTGCTCCAACACTTGTCTCCTCCTGCGGACTTGCTCTCTGTGAAGCGACATCTGAGGAAATATGCCTCAGCGCAACCTCTGTGTAGGTGGCTCTTCTCATGCTGTTCAACTCTGGTGTACGTGTGTGAGGTTGGACATGCCAGTGATGAAAGAGCTGCTTTCTCTGGGATTAGCAAAAGCCATACAAAGGGAACAGAAGAGGGCTTCCTTGACTGTATGATAGCCATTTTCTGTTTGTGCCATCTTTGCAGAAAAAGCCCTCTGCACTACAGCCTTCTCTGCCTTCTGCTGGGGGTGAAAATGGAAGAAGAGGTCTAATGTGTGACTTTGGTCTGGTGAAATCATCAAAATCTTGGCCTTCACTTTCTGTGTCATCATGCCCTTGGCGATCGCTGTCATCTTCAGCCTGCATGAGTGGTAAGTAGGGATTAGTATGTTAAACCATTGACACAACACTATCAGCAAACTATGGTAGTATTTAGTATTAGTATCCCAGGTGAAATAAAGTACACTCAATTTAAGTGTACTAAGTATACATGTAAGTACTTTTCTGTAATTACTGTGTGGCTCTGGGTCTTATCTTGGCTCTGGGGCCCCTGGCTGCTGCTTCCAGCAGCAGAATCAATCTAGATAACATTAACATTGTTTATAATGTTAGTGTTGTGTGTAACGCGGTGATTTTAGCATACCAAGCTAGCTGGTTAACTTAAGCGTTATTAGAAATTATAAGATTGCCCTCCTTAAATCTACCACCATGGATAGCTTGCTCATTGATTCTAAGCAAGTGACTACGGCTAACATGTTAAATTAGATAATCGATGATGACAACAGCGCCAGCTTGCTTATTTGACCAGATCATAACTGTCTCAATTTTGGACATGTATCTAGCTAACGATAGCTAGGCTAGCTTGTAGGGAACGTTACCTCATCTGTGAAAAGCAAGCCAACATTGGCCAAGTCAACGCCACAACTTACCATCATATCACTGTCACCAGTTGGTGGTTTCCCAAATAAGTCAGATATTTTGATGTAACTTCCTCCAGACATCTCTTCGTTTTCTCCCTGAGCTTTTCAGCTCTACCTTTACAGGATTTACGTTTTGGTGCCGGTGCCATGCTGCCGGTTCGCGCTCAAAAACGGCTTGGTCTATGACCGAGTGACGCCAGTGTTGCCAACTCCTCAGTAAGGAAAGTAGCTATTGGCTGTCCTAAAAGTCTCTAAATGACGTCATCGCCTAATTTGCAATGAGCGCTGTAGGAGAGAGGCGGGAACAGCGGCGGCTTTGTGCATGCGCGATTCATTTGCAGTCTGGACACGGAGAGTGTGGGTCTCTTACTGGGGCTACTGTGAGACTAACCACCTTGATTGCTTTGAGGTGGCAGAGGGGCTCACAGCACGTGCTTTCACATCAGAGTCAAAACACCAGAAAAAGTAGCTAGATTTGTCGCTAGTAGCTTTTGACAAAGTCGCCAAGTTGGCTGGAGTGATTGACATTTAATAACACCTAAAACAATCACAAGTCCCAGAGGAGGTGCCTGGTCTACACCGGTCTGCTTCCTGACCCTGTATAAGACATTTATTTAATGGTAATTTTAAGGCAAAGAACACGACACTAGCAAACCCCTACATCTTTAGATAAAGGTAAGATGGCCAGGAAATGCTTCCTTGATAACAGGAAACACTGCTTGGTTAAATGTCTCCCAAATGTTAAGATCTAACATTACCTAATTTTCATCATAAGTCTCAAAATTGTTGCTCTGGCCCAGGAAAGAGATCACGCAAGTCTTACTTAGAGAGGCTGGACAGTGTGTCAGTGCTTATATTAGCAGCTGAAAACCACATTTAACCACATGGTAAATACTTAAGTAATTAGCAATACATAGTTTATAGATGCAAAGTGTCGGGTTGATATTTTCCCAATCGTGTATATCAGTTATCTTAGTTTTGTACAAGTGAAATGAAAAGAAAAGCACCAGGAAAATGACTTAGGGCTGCATGTTTATAGGACAGAACAATAAATATCTCTAATCTCATACATGTAGGCTATAAAAGTGATTCATCTTAAGCATCTTACTGTAATTAAAAAGAAATGTTAATCTTGCCCTGACAAAGAGTTTAACGACAGTCACTTAAAGTTATGAAAGCTTAAAATAAGGAAAATATTGTGATATCAATTTCAACACGATCATCTCAGTAACAACTTGTCGCCTGTGAAATGCTGATCCCTGCTGCTTGGTTTTGGCATCCAAAAGCAGCTCCAAAGTCACATTTTCTTCTATTTGAATGGGTCAGAACTTGCTGCAAGATGGTGGTAACAGAGACTCTCCTTACAAGCTCTCCAGTGCGCCCTGACTCTGGATGATATGCACTGGAAACCTGATGCTTAACAGACAATTCTGACATAACCTTGAACATAAAGTTAGATTCTTGATCAGTTTGAAAGCGTTTTGGCAATCCAAACGTGGAAAATAACTTAACAAATGCTTTCGCCTTTAAGGTGCGCAACGGCACTGCCTTGGGAAAAGTACATTATGTGTGTGCGTGTAGTTTAATATTCTATTTCAATGTTACATTTAAAAAAAATCATTTTCAATTTCTAATCACAGTTGCGTACCTCAATGGATACATGGACTTCCACCAGGGCAGTGTTCCATCAATAAAACAAAAAGGAAACTCCCTGTGTTGGGAACGTAGAGGAGCGTGTTTGGGTTATCAGCATTTAAGAAACTGAATTCTTGACATCAATATAATTATTAATGATTATTAATAACAACGGGGCACCACCCTGTGAACAGGGACCAACAACCAAACGATAAAACTAAGTCTCATAATTAGTGGCCACTCACAATGTCAATAGTCTGGTACGACTACACATTCGGAGTGACAGTGAAGGTTCAAGTTCGAGCACAGGCTACTACATCCAGTTATTATTACACACATATGCACAAGTAATCAGAGTTTATTAAATCAAAATAATCAAGTCAATTAATATTGCAACCAACAAACACTATCATACAATTATGTCTACTACCTAGTCAAATGAATAAAATGGCGTGAGGATATACAGTCAGGTCCATAAATATTTGGACATTGACACATTTTTCATTATTTTGGCTCTGCACACCACAACAATGGAGTTGAAATGAAAAAATCAAGATGTGCTTTAAGTGCAGACTTTCAGCTTTAATTTGAGGGTATTTACATCCAAATCAGGTGAACGGTGTAGGAATTACAACAAATTCAAATGTGGCCACCCTTTTTTTAAGGGACCAAAAGTAATTGGACAATTGGCTGCTCAGCTGTTCCAAGGTCAGGTGTGTGTAATTCCCTCGTCATTTCATTTACAAGGGAGTAGATAAAAGGTCTAGAGTTCATTTCAGGTGTGGTATTTGTGTTTGGAATCTGTTGCGGTCAACTCTCAATATAAAGTCCAAAGAGTTGTCACTATCAGTAAAGCAAGCCATCATTAGGCTGAAAAATCGAAACAAAACCATCAGAGAGATGGCAAACACATTAGGTGTGGCCAAATCAACTGTTTGGTACATTCTTAAGAAGAAAGAACGCACTGGTGAGCTCAGCAACACCGTAAGACCACGGAAGACAGAAGAATCATTTCCCTGGTGAAGAAAAACCCCTTCACAACAGTTGGCCAGATCAAGAACACTCTCCAGGAGGTAGGTGTATCTGTGTCAAAGTCGACAATCAAGAGAAGACTTCACCACAAGATGTAAACCATTGGTGAGCCTCAAAAACAGGAAGACCAGATTAGAGTTTGCCAAAAAACATCTAAAAGAGCCTGTACAGTTCTGGAAGAACATCCTATGGACAGATGAGACAAAGATAAACTTGTACCAGAATGATGGGAAGAGAAGAGTATGGAGAAGGAAAGGAACTGCTCATGATCCAAAGCATACCAGTGAAGCATGGTGGAGGTAGTGTTATGGCGTGGGCATGTATGGCTGCCAATGTAACTGGTTCCCTTGTATTTATTGATGATGTGACTGCTGACGAAAGCAGCAGGATGAATTCGGAAGTGTTTCGGGCAATATTATCTGCTCATATTCAGCCAAATGCTTCAGAACTCATTGGACGGCGCTTCACAGTGCAGATGGACAATGACCCAAAGCATACTGGGAAAGCAACCAAGGAGTTTTTTAAAGGCAAAGAAGTGGAATGTTCTGCAATGGCCAAGTCAATCACCTGACCTGAATCCAATTGAGCATGCATTTCACTTGCTGAAGACAAAACTGAAGGGAAAATGCCCCAAGAACCAGCAGGAACTGAAGACTGTTGCAGTAGAGGCCTGGCAGAGCATCACCAGGGACGAAACCCAGCGTCTGGTGATGTCTATGGAATCCAGACTTCAGGCTGTCATTGACTGCAAAGGATTTTCAACAAAGTATTAAAAGTGACAATTAGATTTATGATTATATTAATTTGTCCAATTACTTAAAAAGAGGGTGGCCACATTTGAATTAGTTTTAGTTCCTACACCGTTCACCTGATTTGGATGTAAATACCCTCAAATTAAAGCTGAAAGTCTGCACTTAAAGCACATCTTGATTTTTTTAGCCAAAATAATGAAAAATGTGTCAATGTCCAAATATTTATGGACGTGTGTGTGTGTGTGTGTGTGTGTGTGTGTGTGTGTGTGTGTGTGTTTGTTCTTGTATCCCGGTGGGGACTTTGACCTGACTGCACACTGACCCATGGGGACTCGTGTCACCGTGGGGACAAAAACGGAGGTCCCCACCGGCAAACCCCTCCTACAAGCTTCAGAACAGTGTCTAGACACCCCCCCTGCTGTTTTCTCAAAAGTCCCCTGGGGGTCATTTTCATGACAAAAATCTGTGTGTGTGTGTATGGATGCTCCCCTAGTGTATACACAGAATATTGCAGTCCCCATGAGGTAGGCTGTTCTGGAAGTGTGCATCGCTGTTTGTCCACTCTCTATTGCCCCCTATTGGTCAAAAGTAGTATTAAAGTTTGGGAATACACTTTAAATGTTGTCTTTTTGACCAAAGATAAGCATGAATGAAATGCTACATTTGATAAAAAATAAACATATGTATAAATAAATAAATACACAAATACATAATATTAATATTATTTATATTGCTATAGTTTTTTTAAATTTGCATGAAAACAACGATAACCATAATGTATATTGTCTGTATATCTGTCATGTAAAATGCCTGTTTTAAGTTTCTTCTATACAATTTTAATGATATTTTACCATAATTCATTATCTCATCATTAATATTATTGACAATAATAATAACAACAATTATAATAATAGTCTGTATTTGATTTATTTTGCCATGTCAGAGGTGTAAGATCAATAAGGTCTTGTTTTGTTGCACTGCTTTTTTAAAGCTAACTTTTAAACAGTGCTCACTGTTCAATGACAACGATATTGATGATAACAGACAAATGCAGGTTTAGAGTTGTATCCATAAACATAAAATAGGAGTAGAAAAGACATTTTCCTTTAAATCAATATAGCAGGATGGTTTGAGGGGCGGCCATTTTCATGTGTACACTTACTATTGCGATCGTTATATTAGGCTAATCTCCGTGTAAACTACATATGGCAAGTTGCGGACTCACTAAGGAGAGGTTTTGCTGTAATGACTGAAAAGACAAGGGGAGTAGTAACATCACAAAGCATAGAGAGTCACAACTTAATGCTTCATCCACACACTCTTGTACAGCGTGGGAAAGCACATTGATATAGCCAGATGCCGTTCTTGAAGTCGGAGAAAAATAAGTCCCATTACTCCCATTATTCATTCACTTGTTGGCGTGTGTGTGGGCCGGTGTCAGCAATGTCTTGCTCCTTATTCCTATTCATGTTTTATGATTTTGGACTCTACAAAATGAATTGAATTATTTATTTATTATATCTTTAAGCATGTTATAGCATTCTGTGTCAGTTTTTGATTTGATTGTTCTATTATTATACTATTCAAATGCTATGCATCTTCTATAGTAGGTCTATAATACTCCAACTGAAACAGTATAGGGTTAAGGTGGTGTGCTTGTATATTTACCCATAGTGTTAATACTTAAAGTGCTTTCCTGTTATTTGTAGCCTATAGTATCACCCTAAAACATATTTTACTGTACGATGCCTTCAGCCTGAAATCAACAGGGTGTGAGCTATTTATTCAGGTTTTAGGAGCAGCATATCAGACAGGACATATTACGCAGCAGGATAAAGAGTCGTGAATTTCTACATTGAATAAAATATACTAGGATAGTTTGGGTTTGGTTGTCCTCCTCCAAGGATATTTGAAGAGTTTTGACTTAAAGTATGCAATTTGACATCATTTTGGACCACTATTACGACCATATAACGCTGCAAAAGCTAAGAGATAAACTTTCTGTATAGGGAGTTAGGGCGAGGGACTGTTAGACCCAGCGATGCTGCTGTGAAGCATTTAAGCATAGTGGAATTAGCAAGCTAGCTAGCTAGCCAGTTGTCTAGTTTGCTAGCCAGCTTGCTAATTTAACAATGCTTGAATGCTTCCCTATTTACAGAAAATTAGCCACCCAAGTTGCTACTCATCTGGCTGGTGCTCAAAGTGGGCCCTTCTACATTTCACTCTTTGGTGTACCATGATTTAGTTCTCACAAGCAGCTGCGAGCTCATAATGCTTTTCTGACCTCTTCATATCAGTTTCTCTGGATGACTCATGATGGCAATTCATAACAGTGCAGCGCCAGTGTTTTTGCACCGTGCTTAAGTATGCTTAGTATGATTTTACAGGGCAAACATTTCCAGAAGAAACAAAAGGTCAGACAAAGCCTGTGATACATGTAAATAATGGAATAACTCCCTACCTAGCTCAGTAGCTAGCCATCTGCCTCTGGAGCTAAGTCTGCTCTCTTCCAAGCAAGCTGCAACAACACTTAGCCACACAGACGTGCGTTGTCATTATAACAACTAACTCTACAATAGACCACGGAAAACCGTATAATGTATTTCTATGGTGGCACCCCTTGTAGCTAGCAAAGCTCATTGTAAGTTGTTTTGTAACAACTAGCTATATGGTGGCTACAGGCCTCATTTTTTAACTCTTACTTTGAATATTCCCATGGTGACCTTCTGATCTAATGCATGGAATCTGAGGATAAAACTCTCTTGCGCACAACACTATATATATATACTATAGGAAGAACGGGTCATTATTTCAAGGGAACTCACATTTGTGCAACTTTAGTAAGTTAAGCCGACACACTGCAACCTGTTGTCAAGCAACATTAGTTGCAGTTAGCTTAGCTAGCTTACCATCATACGTTTGATACCCTGCAGCTTGACCCGCAACGTTACCATAGCAAATATTTAGTTTAGACATGAATCCTTATCAGCCTAGTCAGCCTTAGGGGTCCCGGGACACTTTGAGCAACGTTGCATTGGGGGTAAGGATAAAAACCCTGACTTTTTGTCCCGCCCTTCCGGACGGAAGGAGCGCCGCTAAAAATGTAGTATGTAGTATGTTCTCTAGTCTAAGGTGGGCAAGCGGCGTTCCCTTGGGACCTCCGGTTGCCGAGTTACGATTTTCCAAAGTTCTGTACAGTTTCCCGTAGTGATTTATGGCATTTTGCATTCATTTGGCTTAAATAGACGTTCAGTTAATACCCCCTAGAAAGCAATGGGCTAGCATGCTGACAATTTCACAGTAATTCAATCTTTCCACATAGATTGAGTGGTATGAAAATCAATGGGAAATTCCATACACTTTTCCTGTAGTAATTTATGGCATTTTGACTTTATCTTGACTTTATATGGCCTAATTTCCCCAGAAAAGAATGGGCTAGGAGGCTGACATTTTCACAGAAATTCAAGCTTTGCCCATTCATTCAATGGTATGAAAATCAATGGGAAATTCCAAACACTTTCTCCATCGTAATCTATGGATTTTTTACCTAAGTCGGCCTAAATTCGCATAGAAAACAAGGGGCTAGGACCCTGACATTTTCACAGCCAGTCGACCTTTGGCCAAAGCCCACGTGGTATGAAAATCAAGTGGAAATTCCAAACACTTTCTCCATAGTGATCTATGGATTTTCTACCTAAGTCGGCCTAAATTCGCATAGAAAACAAGGGGCTAGGACCCTGAAATTTTCACAGCCAGTCGACCTTTGGCCAAAGCCCACGTGGTATGAAAATCAAGGGGAAATTCCAAACACTTTCTCCATAGTGATCTATGGATGTTTGACCTAAGTCGGCCTAAATTCGCATAGAAAACAAGGGGCTAGGACCCTGAAATTTTCACAGCCAGTCGACCATTGGCCAAAGCCCACGTGGTATGAAAATCAAGTGGAAATTCCAAACACTTTCTCCATAGTGATCTATGGATTTTCTACCTAAGTCGGCCTAAATTCGCATAGAAAACCAGGGGCTAGGACCCTGACATTTTCACAGCCAGTCGACCTTTGGCCAAAGCCCACGTGGTATGAAAATCAAGTGGAAATTCCAAACACTTTCTCCATAGTGATCTATGGATGTTTTACCTAAGTCGGCCTAAATTCGCATAGAACACAAGGGGCTAGGACCCTGAAATTTTCACAGCCAGTCGACCTTTGGCCAAAGACCACGTGGTATGAAAATCAAGTGGAAATTCCAAACACTTTCTCCATAGTGATCTATGGATTTTTGACCTAAGTCGGCCTAAATTCGCATAGAAAACAACGGGCTAGGACCCTGAAATTTTCACAGCCAGTCGACCTTTGCCCACAGATTAAATGGTGCGAATATCAATTGGAAATGGACTGTTTATTTCACCCAACAGAAAGGATTCGAACCAAATGACACTTATCTTCACTTATACTTTAAAACGGGGTAGAGTTTTGAATCCTTTTCTCCTTCAAAGAGGGGCTCGTCACCATTACATACCTATAATCTGGACGTCGTAACTGCAAGTTAAGGTCCCCAAAAACAGCCACAAAGGCTTAATTGGGGCCTTATTCCCTTATATTAGTGGATTTTTTGACATATGCAAGAATGGCCATAACTTCTCAAATATGGATCCCAGAACCCACATATTGTGGACAGACATTGTGGACTAGGCCTACAATATGATCACCTGAATAAAATCCCTCTAATTATCTAGAGAAGACTTTTGCCTGTATCAAACTCAGACTTCAGCATGGGGTACATGTCCTTAAGCTGTACACCCTGTTGTACTCTTGGTGAGATTAGACCAAATTTTACTTCTGAAGATGTCAGAGCCCTGCTTTTTTAATATGTTGTAGACAGGCCCCAATGAGGCACATTCAAGTTGGATGGTACTCCCAAGCACTTAGCATGCCTGCGCGGGAGGAGGGAGAATTGGCCTACATTTGAATGGGGGATTTTGCCAGGATAAAATGAATGGAAAGTGATGACCAACTGGCCCATCCTTCAAATAGGCATAACTTCTCACAACATGGTTGAATTTGATGGGAAATTGCTTGGCAACATTCCCCTTGATGACGTGAATAGGAAAATATTGCGGAAAAATCTGCAGACCCTCTGGAAAGCTATCTCCTGTTAGCAGCATGCTAATGACTTGAATCTAATTGTACCTTGAAGAGGGTCCTCTTGTGTCCATCATATGTGAACTTTAGAATAAAAAGCCATTTACAAGTGTTTTTATTGCACCCAACAGAAACATGAAAAATGTTTTTCCAGAGTGTGGGGCCCAGACTGGAAAGGCCTAGTAACCCTTAGTTACCAGCTAGGCTCTGTGAACAACCAGAGGGCCACTTTCAACATAGGGTGCCCAGGCTCATGGGGGGTTAGCAGAAGGGCAGAGGGGGAGGACAGGTCAGAAATAGTGGGCCAGTAAACTAAATGGGCTTTAATACCTGACCCACCATAGCTAGGATGAGAAGAAGTTGAGATAGGTGTCCATTGTGGGTAGGGCATGGTGCAGTGAGATGGCAAACAGTAATAGAGAATCATTCAGCAGGGCCCAGTGTGTCTCTGTGGCAAACAGAGCCAATGGAGGGGACTCATTATGGGGAAATGGGGCCAGATGCATCTCTGCTTCATGCAGCTAACGGAGGTGAACTGCACAAAGAATGTTATAAGGAGATGCTGAAGCAAAGGCTAAGAAAACCATTGATCCAGCATCCAGATGTACTGTGGAAAGTAAGAAATGGCAATGATCCGTTTCTAGAAACACGGCTAATGTTGTTGACACAAGCATGTGCTAGCATTAGCTTTCCAGTTAACAGCGTCACACCAGGAAGAAAAAGAGGTCATAGTGGAGGACTGATTGTTACTGGATAGAAGTGTTAGCACTGGTAGTCGTGTTAGCACTGGTAGTCTCGTTAGCAGAGCAACTAGAACAGCCAAAAGAAGAAGCAGAAATGCTAACAGCATCAGAATGAGTAGGGCCTGGGCTTCCTAAAGGTAATTGGGCAAAACCAGAATGTATAGCCAGTAGGACCAGTCCAGAGCAGCTGCCTGAGGCATGATGGGCTTTAACTCTGAAGCTAGCAGCATATTGATGACAGTAATGCTAGGCTAGGCTCAATGTATGTATGGACACAAATACCTCCAGAGAAAGACTCTGAGGGGCTCACGGTTAGCTGAAACAATGTTTCTGTCATCCCAGAATGGAAAAAACAGCACTATGATTTATTTATGTATCTATTCATTTCAAGCATTGTCTTACAGGTTTTTTTCCCCACACTTTTCCATGCCTTTTCCGTCTCCAGGACATTACATGCATTTATATGCAAGAGCATCTGTATAATACATTAGACTATCAATAAAAGTTTCCTGCATTTGTCATAATTGCAATTTGAATATACATCATGTAAAACCTTGATAAAAACTACCTAGAACTAAAACAAATAGGATTTCAGCCCCTCCCCACTCTGTACCTTTATTCTTCACTATGAAATAATAATGATGAGAGCCCTTAAGAAATCTATTTTTTGTATTCTTGTGTGAGTACTATACTTTTGAATACTATTTCGCATCGTAAATTCATAATATGTTAGTTAAATACACATAAATACTTCTGTTGAATACAATGGCTTGTAAATAGTTGTAGTTTCTATTTTATGAATATCAATGTTTGTATAATTTTTTAATTGTTCAAAAATGCTTCTATTACTTAACTTCATTAGAAATGCTTGTTTCATTTCAATGTCCTTTTTTAATAAAAAAAATTTTTGACATACTTTATACTAAATTCTAGTTGAGTAATAAAGTCTCGACTTAAGCAGGTATTTTATGTAATCCTTCCGTTTTAGTAATTACTATTACCTGTCTAAGTTATTAACAAAGGCTGCAGACCAGGCCGAGCCTCAGAGCTCCCTCATGCTGATCGTGACCGAAGGAGTGGGGGATGGGTGAGGTTACGGTGGGGACAGTCAATGTCATGTTCTGTGTAAAGTACCTTAAGTTTCATTTCTGACATTACACAAAACCTGACGTTTACCGTCATCATGGGGACCATGGCGTGGCCCCTCCCCCATCAGTGCATGTGCCCGTGGAGAGGTGACTCACTGCCTCAGACTGTCGAGCGGCTCCACACACATGTAACTTGACGGGCTAGATGTGGATCCTGGATGGAAATGGTAAGTTTTTAATTATTGTCCTAGCTCCTAATGTTGGTACATGTACTGTCATATAAAAAGAGCTGTTGCAATGTGCTGGAACTTAACCGAGATGGACAGCTAATGTTAGCTAACACTAAGCTAACATGTGCAGCTAACAGAGCTGTGAGTGCAGCTGGGCGTGGATAAAGGTGGAGGTGGGCCTGGATAAAGGTGGAGGTCTAAACAGACGTGAGTGCAGCTTCCTGCTGTCACAGTGTTTTAAACACATTGATATTCAGGGTATGCTAAATGTAGCCTCTGCTCCAAGGAGATGAAGTAAAGCAACAAGGGCTCACATGTCCTCTCATCACACTGTTCACTGTTTCGGGCTTGTCACCTTTTTCACTCCTCATGAGTTTGCAGGTATGCGATCTGAGACCAGCCTACCGTTAACGGAAGGCTGGACAACTAATTACAGTTAACTACAAATGGATAATTTACACATCGTGGGGCTTTTTTTACAGTCACAAATTGATATTTAGATATTTTTTAGAATTTATATTTTATCATCATTATCTTTTCCCACAGAACGTGAAAGTTATGCTCAGCAAAGTGACGTATTTGACATATTGAGTCAAGGTTAACTTTAAAAAAAGTATTTCTTCACATGTAAGCAGATATTGTAATTCAAATCACCATGGGTATTGAAGTAGAATATTTAGCCTCATACTTTCAGAAATAAGTAGATCTTACTATAATGCAGCCTATAAGACCAGACCAAATTACTTTTAATTTCAGTCAAAATGTAATAATAGCAGCTCAGGTGACAATTTTAATTACACCAAATTCTACCACTGCAGCTTGAAATACAGAGTACTGTAACATGACTGAGCGTGTCCCTTGCGCTTTCAGGAGGATGGAGCATTTTTTTCATCCACTGGTGGCAGCTCTGAATGCACAGGTGAGAGAGGGGAGAGACCATGAGATGGTTTTATATTGAGGTTTGTAGAAAGTCTTTTGTAATAGTGGAGAATATTATACTGAATACTTCAGGGAGTCTATTGGTTTCAATCCCAAACTGATCATACTCTCAGGGTTTAAATCATATAACTATTTAAAAATAGTCCAGACGCAAATGAAACACATTTTGACCCATCAAAGATCATGTTGAAGTTATTAGTTCATCGTAAACCATATTAACATTTCTATCCTCTGTAATATATTTGCAGGCGCTGATGTGACAGATGGCTTTAACCCTGAACAGACCAACGAGGTAGGATATGTCATCTTCTTTGGGTTCTTAATTGACAGTTAACCTGCTCGACTGTGAATGTCGAACAGAAATCAAAACAATGCTCGAGTAATTCATTTCTTACAGACTACAGCTAGTTAATCACACATATTAGACTTCCATTATTACTACAGTGTTTCCCACAGGGAGAAATTAAATTGTTTGCACTGCAGCCACTTATTCATAATGTCTGATGAAATATAAGTTGTAGTATTTGTTGTTCGGTTGTGTATTATTTTATTTATGTAAAACAGTGTAGACTGATAGATAGACTGATAGGTAGGCAGACTGAGAGGTAGGCAGACTGATAGGTAGGCAGACTGATAGGTAGGTAGACTGATAGGTAGGTAGACTGATAGGTAGGCAGACTGATAGGTAGGCAGACTGATAGGTAGGCAGACTGATAGGTAGGTAGACTGATAGGTAGGTAGACTGATAGGTAGGCAGACTGATAGGTAGGTAGACTGATATGTAGGCAGACTGATAGGTAGGTAGACTGATAGGTAGGTAGACTGATAGGTAGGTAGACTGATAGGTAGGCAGACTGATAGGTAGGCAGACTGATATGTAGGCAGACTGATAGGTAGGTAGACTGATAGGTAGGCAGACTGAGAGGTAGGTAGACTGATAGGTAGGCAGACTGGTAGGTTGGGAGCCTGTCTAAACATTACAAAAAAATGATTTGTTTTTCAGGAAGAACACCAGCGGTCCAGTGACAGTGACAATACCGATATTCTTGACCCCACTCCAGCTGATGTCGATGAGGACACAAGTGTTCCAGAGCTCATGAGAACCGACAGCGTAGTTGTAAGTTTATTTGCAAAACTTCACATTCTAACATGAAAAGGGCCAAAGCACAACTCTTTTGAGCTAACGTCTCAAATAAAGGCACAGAAAAATAAACCTAAGAGCCCAGTATGATCAGAATCCTAACACATGAATTCACTGACCAACAATGACGTTAACAGAGAGGAATAGAGCTGAAACAAGTGGATTAATAATCACAGATAAAGTCCTGCTCGCTAATTTATCTTATTAGAAGATGAGAATAATATGGATATCTTGGTTTTCTTGGGTGACATCACTTCACACCTGAATTTAATTAATTTAAAGCTGCAGGGCACTTCATGTCTTTATTTTAAGATGCACATTTTTCAAAAGCTTTCGGTCATGTAATTTAATCTTAATCTCAATTTGAAATCTGACAATAAATATTGTTTATGTATTATTCAATTGATCTTTCTATATTTGATAATCAGTTGTTGTCTACATACAGACGTTAATACAACTGTTGGCTACTTCAATATACAGTCTATGGGACTAAATCAGAGTGCAAGTTTGACATTATTATGATGTTCTGGAGATTTAAAGAGGAAATTCTCTCTGAATGGACCTTGTTGAACTTTAATTGACAACAATCTACGTTAATATGCGTGCTGTTCCACGGCTTTAGGAAACACTGATAGCATGTTCTGTCAGAGCCACCCACAGATGTTTTAGAAAATTACCTGAACAAAGGAAAGACTTAAGAATTACTGAATGCAGCAAGACCTGTATAACAAGACGTGACCAGTAGACTCTGTTGGCTGGTCCACCATGACATTAGACTAATGCTGCGTTCACACCAAGCGTTACTCGCGGGAGTTTGATTGCGGGATCATTTGTATTTATCTGCTTCATTCGCGCTAGACGCGCCGCAGTGGCCAAGAAATACTGGTCCTATGTGTTTTGATCATTTACCCCAAACTAATGGTCTAAGTTGGCACTGCTCAGTAAAAGTAATAGATTAGTTTGGTACTCAATATATATCTATATTTATATATAAGTATGCACACTGTAAATGTTGTTCTTTAGGCAAGCACTCAATTTATTTTCTAAAGATTTTGCCTAGTTTTAGTCTATTGTTTTGTCTTGACATTTATTATTGTTAAATGCTTGTGATTTTACAATGAAGAATATCCAAGTCTAATCCTTTCTTTTCCTCTTTCTTTTTTTAAGCTCAACAGACAAATGCTCAGAGACAAAAGAGAACCTCTATCAAGTTCTGAGTACAGTGATGAGGATAAGTATGTTCCTCAATATGATGAAGAAACAGAAAGTGACAGTTCACAAGAAGAGGTCAAACTGAGAGCAAACTGAGAGCATGCTGAGAGCATTGCAGATACTGTGATATTCAGCTCCATCATTTGTAGGGTTTTTTTCCAACTGAAATACAAAGCACTGAATATCACAGTATCACAACTGTAATGCTTTCAACTGTAATATTCAGTGCACTATATCTGAAAAATGCACAGAACTTTGAAATAAAGCTGTGAAGTTTGAACATTTCTGATTCTGATCTGACATTTACATTGAGTGGAGTTCAATATACACAGATGAGTCATTATACAATTACAACATTTAATGGTGAATACACAAATGCAATATTAAATTAATTAACAAAATATAATACAGAAACAACTCTTTTTTTTAAAATAAAGCTCCTTGGTGTTTCTATAAACTTACCCTCCATTGAATACCTTATATAGGCTTGTAAGACACATTTTGAACAGTGTCCCCTGGTGGTGGTTTGTATTATGACATGATAGGAGCGTCCCCGCTGGGATAGAAAAACCAGACAAAAATTCAGTTTGTTAAATTTGAGAAATTTTGATACTTGAGTTGATATTTTGGTTCCCAGGACCAAAACAAAATTTATGTGATGAAAAGTATGCCGTTATTCCGTTTAGAAAATCAGGTCCCCACGCGTAACCTCTACACAGGCGTCCCCACCATGTAGCAAAAACGTGTATGTGTGTGTGTGTGTGTGTGTGTGTGTGTGTGTGAGAGAAACAAAGGGGGCTGTAACATATTCAATCAGTGATGAAAAAGGGAGGGGCAATTTAGGACTACAACCTGGAACTACAAGCCAAGATGGCGGACGCTAGTGAGCTAGACAAAATGGCGGAGAGGTGGCTGTGTGATGGCGCAGCACGTGTGTGGAGACAATAGATGGCGAGAGGTTCACCCAAAATCAGAGGCTCTATGCGTGTGTAGGTTAAGGGAGAGAGAAATCAAAGCTTCTGCGTGCGGTTCGCGTCGTAGTGAGGATGAGAATAGCTGATCTTATCTTGCACAAGTCTGCCGTCGTCGTTCTGAACTGACTGCGCTTATGCACGATAGCCACGATTCTACCCCTCACTCAGAGCCGATTTAAGGAAGAGAGTAAAACAATCCCCAAACAAAACAGACCTTTATCACCCCGAAACTCGGTCGGCGAGACGAGGGTCCGGCCACCGTAGTTTCAGTCTTTAAAGTGATAGAACAAACTCTACATTCACTAGCAGGAAATGCACAATATAGCGGGACTCCGTGGTCCGATGGTTGCGCAATAACCCGGTATAACACAACACATCAACGAATAGGCAATATTAAGCTAATGCTAAGCTAGGCCCAGACACCATGAATCTTACTTGTAGGAGCTTCGTTCGGTGGGCCCGTTTTCCGTGGTGGGAATCGGTCGGTCCTCGAGTGTTGACTCGGCAGCGCGGCTCTCGTAGCGGGCGCAGACTGGGTGGGGTAACTCTGTCCTCAGGAGTCGGTAGCTCCTGGTGGCGTGGCTCTCTCTGGAGCAGACGCAGACTCGATCTCCTATCTGCAGAGAGGACGATTTAACTTTGGCTGAGGCGACGTGGTCGGTTCGTCCCTCCCGGGAATCATCGGCGAGGAGAGAGGGTTAGTCGTCTTCCTGCCGGCTGTGTGCACAAAAAGGAGTGGAGATACGGGATAGGAGCTATCCGTTCTCGCACTAGGATCCAGAACTCAAAATAAAACAGTTTGTTTTCGACCAGCGAATGTAACATGTGACCTGACAGGATTTGATGAGGCCGCGGCTCCTCGTGAGTCTTCCGTTGCCAGCGTGATGCTGGAGGATGAGGCTGTGGGTATTCTTGTAGCCAGGACTAGTCCGGCGCGAAGACGACGAATCTCGCTGCACTCAGGCTTATGAACCAGGTCTCAAACAGTGGGGGGCCCTTTCTTGGCCAATGGAGGGCCAGCATCAGGTTTTGGCCGGAGCTGGGGGTGTGGTCATCCTAGGTGGAGTCTCTGGCAGATCTCAGGTCAGGCATTTGTTGAGAGGAAGGAAACGCATGTGAGGGACTCAGCCAGCCAGGAGGTGTCGCCAGATCCCAACACCTGTCTCAAGTGAGCAGGGTGAAGTCCTTCCTCTTCTTCCTTTCGGAGGGGAAGGACACCTCCACCTGGTTATTTATGTACGACGTACAGGGCATCAGCAAGTAAGCCTTGTTTCCCCATGCAAATTGAGCAGTTGTGACACCAGACTAATGTGAACAGCGAATAAATGTCAGTTTCTTTCTGCAGCTACGCCAGCCACCTCCTCACCACAGGGAAGAGTGTGACGACTGCAAAACTTTTATCTTAGAAACATCCTGCAGTTCGGCCAGTATTTCCAGGAGACCCCGCCCCCCCTGTCCAGGCTCTCCAAGCTCCAGGTGACCACCATGGTGAGGAGTGTTAGATCTGCCCTGAAAAAGATCACCAATTGAAGGTCAAGGCAGCCAAAATGAGTCACCTGATCACCAGGGACAGCCTCCGGACTTGCCAGGAGCTGTCCTGGGAAAGGATACCTGGGATACTGGGTAAGACAGTTGGCATATCTCAACGCCCAATACAAAGATGGAAATAAACCTGTGTCTCTCTCCAATTTGCTGAAGGTGCTTTTTTTTTAATTTTCTTTTGCCCTGTCCTCTTTTCAGAGCGAATGGAGATGGAAGATAACCCGTCCCTTCGGTACATCCATCTATGGATACTTTTCGGCCTACGGCCATCGCCCCGGGGGTCCTGACCAACATGACGGTGCAAGAGGTCCAGGTGGTCAAGAAGGCAAACTAGGCTGGCTAGTGTGTGCGGCAGGCGCAAGACTGCCGGACGGAGCTCAAGTGCATTTATTAAATTGTACGTTTGTATTTTGTGAAAAATCCCACTTTTTAAATTAAAATGACACTTTTTATATTATTAATATTATTACACTTTTCTTCTAGCGCACCCCCAGGGGTGCGCGCACCACACTTTGGGAATCCCTGTGTTAATGTACACAGCCTGAGGGAGAAACCCTGAGTTAACAGACACAGGTGATGATGCACCGCTGTGATACCCATTATGTCTGAAAAGGGCTTTTGGCTTTGTCAAGCCAGCTCACACGAAGAAAGCCTGACTCTGTCCAGCTTCGTGGTTCACCCCTCAGTTCATAATCCTGTCAACTCATAAAAAAAAACTCAAAAAAAGAATTGATACGTCCTCACAAACTGACACACAGTTAATGTTTAGGAATAGTTTGAAAAAGGTTACCTTCCTCCCTTTGCTTAAGACCTAGGAACAGAAAGTTGTCCATTGTTTTTATCGATTCAACTTTCTCGTGCAGGGCCGAGATCCTTCTTGTGGCACTGGCACCTCAGCGGAAAGAGTCAGCTGTGGCAGGCGAGCCTAGTTCGGCACCCGTCAAGAAGCTGCGGGGGCGGAGCCACATTTCCTGAGAACACACATTGTTGAGATCAGCTTCCGTAAATCAGTTTTGTCACTGGAGCCCCCTGTTCTCTGTATTCATCCTTAGAGTAAGTACGTTGTGCTGGTTTTGCAACAAAAGGGAACATACACTTTCCAAATTATTACTTTTATAGTCACTTACAACAATCTGCTAAAATAATGAAAATAAATCATCCATTTTATTATCATTTAAAAGTATATATATATAAATAAATTAACTCATAAAATGTCCAATCCAAAAATACATGTCTGAAAATATCTTCACTCTTCCTCTACTTATGCGTATATGTATGTCAGTAGGTGCCACAAGCTGCCAGAGAGTGACGCAGGGTACCATGACCAGTCCATACAGCGTATTGATCTTTCAACAATTTAGCCTATTTCATACGAATGTCTGCCATGTGGAAACAGCGCTCACATGTATGTTTACACCAAGATGATAATGTCAATGACTGATTACTTCATTTTAAGAAAAGTTTAGAAAAAACATTCTGACACAAAATAGGTCTCATCGGATCTAGCCCACACCCCTTGTGGAATTTTAAAATCAGAGGTGGGATTAGGCTGTAAATGGGCCCTTGGCTCAGTGTTTGTTTTTGTTGACACTGCATCCCTAACATCGTACGAGGAAGGTCGAGAAGTATAGGTAAAGTGTGTCAGAAGAATTTCAAAACCTTTAAAACTTAACACTACCTTTTTCTTGATGTATATAGGATAGATGTCAGACAATTTGAAAAATATTTTCTTTGTACTGGGCATCGACATTGAACATGGTCATAAGGACTAAACCATGGCAGGTAAGGATGAGTGCACTTTGAGACTATACCTCCACGCTGCAGTACCTCGAATTATTCCTACTTCGAAAATGACTTCAAAAAATCGTAACTTCATTGGGGTTAGGTGATTTAAAGTTGCCTGCAGCATCGGTTAGGCTGGGCTTTTTATACAAAATAGCAGTGACTAGGTGGACATCTACCAAATCCAGCCAACAAACGGAAAGACGCGATGGCTCAAGTGATTTCAACATGGCGACAGATGAATGTCTGTTCTGAGTTTCGCGAGCCTGCTGTCTTGCGACGGACGGACCAAATTTGTATAAAGTTGAAGGCGGGTCGTCTTTATGCAAATGTGGATACATTGAATGGTCAGTCTATCTTGCTCTCCAATGAATGGGATCTGTCAACTTCACATGCTTTGTGGTTAGCAACAGGTGCAGAGCTAGGTGGAAGTATAGTTACATTTTCAAGGTTAATAATTAATAAATTAAGAACCGTTTCTACGGCTAACTGTATGCCTATACTCAGTTTGCCATAAGAATCCAGCATTCTCTGTAAAGTGTGAACTTTTCATCTTCTAGAGAAAAGTAAATCCTGAAAGTAATGTCACAATTTATTCTCTTTCTGTTCATTTTAAGTAGTAACAACCAGCAGCACTGCAGCCCAAGACCCGACAGACCAACAGGTAATTATTGTGCAAGTCTGAACATCATTACAGTTAAACAAAGGGTTCAGCATTACGTTTCCCTCCTGCAATATAAGAACACAACAGCAACATTTTCCACCCTAATTGGATGGTGAATTCCAAATTGGGGTTCCACTACATTATTCACGCTCTAGTAAAATCCTGCTTATGATCCCCCGCCACCATTACAGAAAAGTTTGGTTATTGTCTCCTATAACACCCACCCAATCAAACGTTTGTTTGGTTTGACACAAGCATTATGTGCACATCACTTTAGACGTTTGGAAAAAGTATTACTGTGCTGATGTAGCATTACGATGCATCACTTCTTTATTGTTGAAATTAAATGTGCTATTTAGTTATCGTTTCATATTTTAAAGTCAAAGTGACTTAAAAACGAAATGTACTTAAAATGAATGGTGTTTTTTTATAATGCTCCTTTTCTTCAAAAGGCAGAATGATGGCAAATTAAGACGACGGAACACACTTTGTTGGCAGCCAAGTGGTGCCAGACCAAGGTTTTCAAGGGAACAGTCACTTTGCCAGAAGTGACAAATATGGACAAAGAAAACCAGCTCAAAGCGCTAGACGATCTTCAAAATGAAGAAGAAGACGAGGACTCACCACGAAGTGTCTGTCTTTGTATTCCAATATCAGAGTGATTACGACATGTTTTGTGAGGAGTTTTTAGATAAGGGCTACAAGGTGGATGGTTCATTTAAGGAGTGTGATTAGTTTGCATTAGCGAAGAAAGGACAAATGTTTGGGTCGCCTATAGTTCTAAGACAGGCTTGGCACAGGGGAGGAGTTTCAGTTGGTTGCAATCTGCAACCTCACCGCTAGACACTGCATTTTTTTGGGAAGAATTTCTTGCCATGTTCAATTATTCATTTGTAGATTTGTAAAATTCTCATGTTTTGTTTAATTAGAGTTTATTCTATTTTTTGATTCCAATTAACATATATAAAAATAGGTTCTCTCAACCCTGTTTCCTGACTGTCTCTGCGTCTGGTTCTATTCCTCATGTGTTCCCACCCGTGACAACTGCAGCTTTATTGATTCAGCAAACACTTGTACTTTCATTTGTAACAGAATATTGAATTGTTCACCATCACATTAATTACATCTAACAAGTTTCAACAGCACAAAACAGAACCTAAATCGACCAAAACAGAACCTTACAAAAAGTATTTTTCAAATAAACTGACATCTAGTGGCAGTCCTGTGGCAGCTTGGCACTCCTCTGACTAGAGGCAATAGTCTAACACTAGGTGGCAGTCCGAGACGAACAAGAAAACATGCTTAGCTGACAGAATGAAACCTAAGGAATTAAGATATTTAAAAAAATGACACCCCAGTCAGGTCAATAAAAAAACAGATTTGATTATATGTAAGCAGAAGTTGTGTTTTCAATTACTGAAAGAAGAGGAGAGGACCCGGGGGTGGGGGGGCACACTCGACTACTGTCGGCACTCCCCGGCAGCTTGTGGCACCTACTGACATACATATAAGCAGAGGAAGAGTGAAGATATTTTCAAACATGTATTTTTGGAGTGGACATTTTATGGGTATCTATCTCCAGCAGCACCGTAAAGAATCTTGGAGTTACCTTTGATCAGGATTTGTCTTTTAACTCAGATAAAATTAATTTCTAGGACTGCCTTTTTTCAACTACGTAATATTTCAAAAATCAGGCACATCCTGTCTCAAAGCGATGCAGAGAAATTAGTTCATGCATTTGTTACCTCCAGACTAGATTACTGCAATTCCTTATTTTCAGGCTGCTCTAGTAAATCTCTCCAGTTGATCCAGAATGCTGCAGCTCGTGTACTAACAAGAACTAAGAGGAGAGATCATATTACTCCTGTATTAGCTTCTCTGCACTGGCTCCCTGTAAAATCTAGAATAGAATTTTAAATCCTTTTACTTACCTACAAAGCCCGAATTGGTCAGGCTCCATCATATCTTAAAGAGCTTATAGTACCATACTGCCCTACTAGAGAGCTGCGCTCCATTAATTCAGGGTTACTTGTGGTTCCTAGAGTCTTAAGAAGTAGGATGGGAGCCAGAGCCTTCAGTTATCAAGCACCTCTTCTGTGGAACCAGCTTCCCGTTTCAGTCCGGGGGGCAGTCACACTCACCACATTTAAGACTAGGCTTAAGACTTTCCTTTTTGATAGTGCTCATAGTTAGGGCTGGCTCTGGCTTGCCTTGGACCGGGCCATGGACAAACTGGAATAGGCAAAAACTACAGGGGGACTTCCTTAGGATACACTGAGCGCCCCTCTTCTTCACCTCTGTCTGTATGCATTGATGTCCCATTAATGCTCATTACTAACTTTACATCTTCCCCGGAGTATTTGTGCTTTCTCACCTCACAGGTTCCCATGACCGCAGTTTTATCTGGACACTGGTTCTTCAACCATCCATGGCCCTGCTGACACAGACTACGATCTTCATTATTAACATTATTAATCCTATTACCGACACCATTAATGCACAGTACTGATTTTGTCTTTGTGCTTTCTCACCTCACAGGTTCCTGTGTATCTGGGTTATACCTGGACCAGGTCTTGCCTCCTGCCGTGGTTGTAATTCACTATCCTGTTCTACACATGACATCTATTGCACTTCTGTCCATCCTGGGAGAGGGATCCCTCCTCTTTCCTCAGGGGAGTTTTTCCTGTTCCGATGTGAGGGTCCCGGGACAAGAGGATGTCAAATGTGTACATATTGTAAAGCCCTCTGAGGCAAATTTGTAATTTTGGGCTATACAAAGAGATTGAATTAAGATATATCTAGGGTTCTCTCACACAGCTGTTGCATTAATTACATCAGCCAAGGATGTTTGTTTATATAGCATAAGAAAAACTCAATTCATTAAAGTGTGTTAGTTTCTCCATAGTATTGAAACGTAAACATGATTGATTGAATTCCCCATTGTTGCTGCTGTTTAAAAATATGCAATACTCTTATTTTTCCTGTGTAGAATAAAGGGACTACACTGCAGTTCGTTGTGCAACATTGTGTTCTACTATGGCCATAAATGCTGTTTTTATTGTAACACAGCAGCAAGGAAAAAGACTGTGGAGAAAGGTGCGTTTTAAACACTGGACATTTGTAGCCTAGGGAGTAAAAACACAGTGAACTGTCCCATTGGAAGATCTTCGGTGTGTTCCACCAACTGCAGTGGAAACTAATGATGGGAATAATGAGTTTTACATCTGCGGTTGAACTAGTAACCATGGCATTAACACAGACAGAATGTATTTGATAGCATTCTAATAAAGGCACAGTTTGTTTGTAAGTCCATCCCATTATTTCCGAGTGAATGGTTTCAGCAGGTGTCATGGAATGCCAATTATATTGAATCACACATTCATGGTTCCCAGAGGATGTATACTTGTAACCTCACAGATACCCTGACCTTTCATCTAGTGCCACCAGTAGGTTGACAATTGTTTGAGATAGAATTTGGTACATTCGTATTCCCCAGAGGATAAAAGTCATCATTGTTTATGATCCACCATGACGTCAAACTTACAATTTGTTTAATACTTGGTTTATGACTAAATACCTGCAAAATGACATTCCCATCAGCCTCAGCTGTACATTGTGTTCCATGCTAATTAGTAAATGTTAGCATGCTGAACTAATATACCTATAAAAATTTAACTGAGCATGTTAACATTTTTACTGTGAACATTTTGGCACACTGACATTAGCATTTTGTTCGAAGCACCGTGATGCCAAACTACATACTCTTAGTCTTGTTTTAAGAAACAAACATGGGACACCAGTAAGAGTAATTTAACTTTATATCATGATTTTTTCATGGATATGTGTACATGCCTTGTATGTAATGAAACATACGCCCACGTGTCAACATTTCTGGAGCAACATAATATGGCAGAAAATAAGTAGGTTGCAAAGCTTTACTATATAAGGTCACATAATGCTGTACATTGAAACAAAACAAAAACACAAGGAAAATTGAGCGTAGTGTTAGTTCAGAGAGGCCACAAGTCAAGCTCAGCTCACATCAGCTGATGGATCAGCATTCAAATGGCAAATTATCATACCAGGCGCCTATTTAAACTGCTTCAGCCTGCCAAACCGTCTGCAGCCCACCTCCACCCCAGCAGGCTGTGTGTGACTTAATCAATGTCATTATGTTGTCATTGATGCCAGCTCCGGGGGTCTTTGCTGCTGCCTTGGGCTTTCCATGTATGTACATGGAAGGACAGGGAACTCCTGGAACAGAGCCATATAAATATATATACTGTAAATATATACTGAAAAATGAAATAAGTTCTCTTTGACTAAAGTGCTCCTGGAAACAAAACTACTTGGTTTGTTACCTTACTTAAGTTACGGACATAATTTAAAATAAGTCAGCGTTGAGTTTTTGGTTTTCACACCAACAGCAGTCTCCTGGGTAAAGTCTAGTGTTGACCTACCCGTGGACCTCAGATCAGACTATGATCACAAAATAATTTGTGATGTCGAGGAAAAAAAAATTGTAATCCAGGAGAAAATATGTTTTCCTCGAAACTCAACTGATTCTCAGGAGCCCAGGATGCTTTTTGAAGTAAATTTTGTAACACAGCTGATAAGTCCTACATACTTTAAAAAACATATTTAAGTTGCCCTTAACAGCAGCCTGTGGCAAACAGGAGCTATTAGGATTATAAAGTACAGAAAGAGATGTGCAGCATACCATTCATTATCTCATATTTTTCTTATATCTTCCTTCATCAACTTTACTAGTTTCCTTTTCTTTTATTCTCTGCATTCCTGGTCATCACTTGAAACCATTACTTTGACAGGAGTGTCATTTTGTTGACACCTTCAGTGTTAGTATTCGCTTCCTAGACCAAAACAAAGTCTCTCAAAAGCCAATTTTGAACCCACCACATCCCACTGTGCAGCTGCCTGAACTAACCTGTGACTGTGGGCTGCAGTAACATGTTACTGTAGGGCACATGTGGATGTGTTAGCAGCTGCCCTCAAATTACCAGCTCCAACCTGATGCTGTACTTGTGGTGATCACTCTTTACCTGCAGGACAGTCCTCTTTGGTGGAAAACAATGTAGCATTGTGTAACAGATCACTTCGCTATAGAACGGGCTGCGTGATGAGCATTCATCATGTGCGAGGTAATCTCGTTCTCAACAATAGGCACACTCACGGTGTAATTAGCCCGCCTGCTGTTCACTTCTGTTAACTTTAAATTACAAATAATTGCATCCACTGCGTTTTGTCTTTAAGACAAATAGTTGCTCTTTGCCTCGAGTTTTACAGGGACCCCGGGCAACCTCATTTACCATTTCCAAAGATGTTTGCATTTATACGCATCTCTTTGAATTCCTGCCATAGCACTGCTACTTGGAAATCTCTTTAGCCCTGCGTTGCTATGGCAATTCAGCTCCACCAGGCTGATGAAGGACAGCCTATATACACGTGTGTGAGTGTATGTGCAGTTGTGGTGCCAAAGCAAAAGGGACAAAAGCGTGATTACTGAAATGACTGAAGAGCTAATCTGTAAAATGTTGCCAGTTTTTTTGCCCAAGTTCCTGGCACTCTGCTTTTATTTACTTTGTAGACAGTTATTTGTGGGTATTTTACAGGTGACTCATGATGGTGGATTAACGGAGACCTTGAAACTACAGCCCTACAGCAGTGGGGAGGATGCATTAATCTCTCAGCATTAAAGCCTCTCGAGCTGGTAAATGTTGGTAAGGCGCAGGTTGGGATCGATGTGAGGGAGAGAGGAATCTTTTACCTGAGCACCGAACCTCTCAACGTGTTTGGAAGACTGTGACATGTGACCAGTTCATCAGTCAACCAAATGTGGTCGCAAGATTGATCCCAATGCTTAGTATGTTCCTCGCTTTGACAACTAGCGTCTTAACACAAAATAAGCGTTCATTTACATCCGTAGAAATGTTTGGTCTCATTTTGAACCAGAGCATCTGCAGATTAATTCTATACTCGATATGTTATGATCCACTAAAGTTATGTCTGAAGTAAATTAAATAAATTCCTATCTTCCCTGCCATCTTGTCTCTAAGTCAGATGGGAGGAGAGACATGTCACAAGTTTTCTCTGCCGATGCAGATTACAGATGAGCCATACTGGCCAAAACAGTGTTTTTTCACGACAGTCTTGAAAAGTATTCCAACCAATGTATCCATCAAAATGATGTATTTTTACTTTGTGTTACATGCCCTCTTTATTAAAAATAACAATTAAACTAATATCTCTCACATCAAACATTTAAATCAATGGATTGACATCTAGTTAGACAATGCTATTTTGCTTTCCTGCTAAGAGTTTGCCATTTGTCACTTAATAAAACTAGTTCCTTTTGGGATTTATAAAATGTACTAATCTAATACAAAGTACAATACACAGAGCTACATTTAGTACAAAGACGGGGGAATGGCTAGTCTAGCTCTGGCCAAATGTAATACACTGCAACTACCAGCACTTCTAAAACTCCCAGGATAAGTCTCGCAGGTGTCAGGCAGCCAGTCTATTATTCCTGATCATGGTCACATCGAAGGGCATTAATCCAGCACATACCATAGTAACTTTCCAAAGGAAAAAGCAACACCATTAATCTATATTTATTGCTTTTACATCCAAAATCTGTTTCCCTGGTAACCCTCAAAGTTTGCTACAATCATTACCACCCCATCAGGTTTTGCAATGCAATGGGAACATTGTTCACTGCTACAGTAAATAGGACAGACCTTATACGACATGGAAACGGGAAGTATTTCTAGTTTGCTCAGTTTATAGACCCTTGAACTGCTTTGAACCTAGAACTTTGGCTCAGCTACAAGTCAATATCATTATGCTAGCAAGAGTCAAAGTCTAGCGAGTCATTACTTTAACACAATCTGTTTTTCCAACCTTAAAAAATTAGTTTGTGCCTGAACCTAACAAACTTTCATATGTGGTTCAGAAGTGTTCACATTCACTGTATCCCGTGTTTTGCAGAAATTTACACTGCCAACATTGTTTCCGGCGACTGGGTTGGTGCATGTGACCTTAAAAGGGGTTGCACATAAAAGGATTCAGCCAGAGCTCACATCTGTTCCACAACCTGCAGTTACACAAAGGTTATCATTATAGTGGACCCATTATTAGTGAAGATTGGATATCTGAGGACACATGTACAGTGGTTGTCAGAGCCAGACTGTACAGTGGTTTCATGTCAGAGCAATGCTGAAAGAGACACTTTACTTGTAACACAGCTGCTGGTTGTGTTTTTGTACAGACCTAACATCTGAGAACAGCCCGTATCTGTCACAATGACATCAGCATGCATGAAAAACATGATTTTGAAATAAAATATTTCCTCCTAACTCATTAAAATTAATGGAAAAATGAACCATCAATCCATTATAATGTAATTGTAATGACAACATTAAAGTCCCCGTGAAATGAGAGATGACTTTTTTGCCTGGTTAGCTAATAAACAATGATGAAATTGGAATGCTAATCATAGAATTCATTTCACAAGGTGAGATGTAAACCAGTAACAGACTCATTTCTGCTTAATAAAGTCTTCACGAGATGAAGTGGGAGCAGGAAACAAGCCTCGCCAACTCCTCCAATGGAGATAGTTCAGTGATAAAAGCAGTTATCAAAAAACAGAACTCATAAAATGTAAATGAGCAAAAAGTCCGCTGACAACTAAATAAAGGTGAACTAATTAACAGTGAAGAAGTGACTAACGTGAGTGACAACTGGTCCTGACCGTGTGAAGTTTGTGTCCTCTGGGTGCCTCAGTCTCTAAAAGTTACATTCACATACAATGAAACAGCATTGTCAATTACGCTGTGCGGGAAATGTATATTCTCCTAGATTGCTTTTCAAATATCTCAAATACATTTCCGATCATAGTCCGCGGAAGTCAGTGTAGAGTGGGGCTCCTGGTGGATGCGTGAGACAAACAGTCCAAAATCATATTGCTCTAATAATAATAATAATAATAATAATAATAATAATATTATTATTAAGTAGATAACTCACTTGGATATTTTCTAAAATTGTCAGAGACATTTTATTTCTGCTTTGTACTTAAACTCGACAGATTACACTGTCTTTTTTTAAATGAACCACTGGAATGGTTACAAGCAAACTAAAAGAACAGCAGTGTCACCCATCTCCATTTTAGCTCACTTGTACATGACAAGAATGTCTAAATTGGCAGATTCAGCAAAACCTGTTGAAGTTCAATGACGATGGGTAAGTGATCAGCTCCTCTAAACAAATTCATGTTCATACAAAAGGATCGTCGATATTGTGGCCAACTCTTCTACTTTAAATCTCTGAACCCTGCTTCATCTGGATGAACAAATTATATTCCGCCTGTCTGCGGGATTGTTCTCGGTTCGTGTAAGTGACCAACTGAACTTGCATCAAACAGTAGAAAGGAAACCTGCTATGATATATAGACCTAGTTTTCTAAAATGATGGTATGCATATTATGTCACAAAAGAATGTAAATTTAACATAATGTTGAAAGCATATTTGGGATGTTGTATACTCCAGCTGTTATTCATTATCCGCATCCTTTAAGCACACACTTATTTCTGTACTGGAACTGAACTTTGACATTGGAATTAAAAACACAAGGTGCAAAATTAAAACAATATATACGTCATTCTAGACCAGGGATTTCCAAAGTGTGGTGCGCGCCTGGGGGTGCGCGAGAGGAAAAATGTAATGGTGGTCTAATGGTGTAATAATTAATATAATTTTCACAAAATAAAAACATGAATGTAACAGACTCATGTTTGTCGACGATGATATGTCCCTTGAGGGTTGCCGTAGCGAAGGCGCAACCCCCGCCTCTGGCCAAAGGAGAAAACAATAAAGAGAGTAGCAGTGGGCTGATACAAGATGTCTAATCTCCCGACTCCAGTTATTACTGTATGATAAGTGCCCTTATACATGAACCAAAGATGCTCGGTTACATGAATTATAAAAATTCCCGTTGTAAGATTTAAATTGAAAAACATACAATTTAATAAATAAATGCACTTCAGCTCCTGCCGCCAGACTGTCTTTTACGTACACTAGCTAAGCTAGCTTGTGCAGCTAACAGCTAGCTTCAGTCATTCAGCAACATTTATGCAAATATGCTAAACTGGCTGAAAATCGGGGAAACTGTCAGGTGGGACATCTGAAGCCATCAGTTATGAGAGAGAGAGAGATGCATTGGGGAGAGACCGGGAGGAAGATGAGACTGAGGAGACCGAAAAGGAGGAAGGGATTGCACAGACAAATCGGGAGCACATCGGCCCATCGCGGAGTCAAGGTGATAGAAGAGGAAATGAGAGAGAGCATCAGACTGGGAAAAACAAGAGGAAATATGATGAAAATGATCTGTGTCTGGGCTTCACTTGGATTGGCAACGCAGATTCCCCAAAGCCACAGTGCGTGGTGTGCAGGCTAACAGCTGTCTGAAGCACTCTTATTTACGTCGCCACCTGAACACCAAGCATGCCAGTGCAAGTCAAAAGCCCCTTAATGTTTATATTGAAATTGGAGGAGTTACAAAACAGCCCCGATTTCAGCCAGTTTAGCATATTTAAATGAATGTTGCTGAATGCATGAAGTTCGCTGTTAGCTGACGTTAGCTGCACAAGCTAGGCTGGCTAGTGTGTACACTGGCGGCAGGCGCAAGACTGCCGGAAGGAGCTCAAGTGCAGTCATTAAAGTGTACGTTTTTAAATTTGAAATCTTATAAAGGGGGTTTTTAAATTGTGAAAAATCCCACACCATCAGACGCCATTACACTTCTCCTCTCCGCACACTTTGGGAATCCCTGCTCTGGAGGATACCGTGTCACGTCCGAGGAGCAGATATGAGACTCAAGCGCAGACACTAGAGACGAGGTGAAGTTGAAAAATAAGGTTTTTACTTAAAGTCACAAACACAAACTGAAAGCGACTCCACCGGAGCCGGCAAAAATATCCAAAATAACAAAAGAAAGGCAAAGGTACAAATCAGGAGTGAGCACCACGCAAACACGCGGGAACCACAATAAAGGAACGAACAAGGACGATCTGACAACCAGAACAGGGAAAGCAGGGGAGTATATCTGTGTGGGGTGATGAGAAGATTGAAGGCACCTGGGTGGATTGGGCAGGTGAGTAGGATGAGTGCAATCAAGGGAAACACAGAGACACAGGAACACAGGGGGCAAAGCCTAAACCGTGACATACTGGGCTTATTGGATCTGTTGCAAGTGTACTTTTGCTGGTTTCTGTCCTGGACAGGAACCAATCAATAATCACAGCGTCAAGGCTTTTAACCTCACCATCAAAAACATAACATAATCGCATGATCCTTGTTTTAACCTGTTTGTTTTCAACACTGAAGGATTTGCTATATATATATATATATAAAAACAACTCATTTCTTTATTTCATGAAACTGGAAGCTCTAAAAACAGCCCCTACCAAGTATTTAAATTGTCTGCAATAAACTTGCAAAACATTGGATGAATTTAAAATAATTTGAGTTGAGTAAAAACCAAAAGGTTGTCTAAAAGTTAGTTGACTTGCATTATGTCATGGGAAACGCAGCCCCATTTCCTACCCTAAAGGACTTATATTGTATTATTATATTTGTATTTCTCAATCTGGTTTATTTCTTATTAATGCAGTTATTCCTGGGGCCACGGTCTGATTAAAATTAAGGCAACTTTTTGCATCAAATTATTATGTAGAACAAGCAACGCTGGTTTTTGTATGAACTACTTAATTTTCCAAGTGAAGTCAACTTATTGTTGCAAGTAAAGCCATGTTTACTCGTAAATTTAAGTACATTTATTACATAACTTACACGAAATAATAATAATGAAATAAAAATAATGAATAATAATGTACATTTTTATTCATCCTGTAAAATGCAACACTCCCCACTTTGAACTAAATAAATAACGATACTGTAACACTCTTATCTTGTCTGAAACACTGGTCTTCTGTGACCCTTTAAATAACACTACTATCAGAGTTACACAACACACAGTCTCACTGTTTTTCATTCAAGATAAGGGAGCTGGTTTAATGAGTATCACTCATCTTGATCAGCAAAATAACTGATAAAACAAATAGAAATGGTGCAGATTGACGCCATACACTTCAACTACAAGCAGACAAGAGGGAGGTCACTCAAACTCTGTGCCTTCAATGACGTCTGTGTACCTTTTGAGGACATTTTTTTGTTTACATCCTCCAGCTCTAAAAAGATCATCTGAAAAACCTCAAAGGTATATTTAAGTTTCTTAGGGTAGCTTAGTTCTAAGGCAGGGGTGCCCACACTTTTTCGGCTTGCGAGCTACTTTTAAAATGACCAAGTCAAAATGATCTACCTACATTAAAATGCTGAATATCTATTTATATATATATATATATATATATATATATATACTGAGTATACTTTATATTTACAATATATGTTGGCGTACCTTGTATAACTGCATGAACCCTTATGGCATAATACAATTCTGTACATTTTTGGTCATTACCTTACTCTGATGACTTGCACTGAATGGGATTGGCCAGAGTTGCATAGTCCGGACAGTAGCTGCTGGTAGCCGCCTCAAGCAGACTTCAAATGATCATCAGTCATGGTGGAACAGTGTATGGACTTAATGTTCATGTGGGAAAAGGCTGACTTACATAAATGAGTCGGGCCAAATAATGCAGTCAAGAAGGTATCACATGTCCTCATGTTTGGGTACTTTTCCTCTGTGCGCAAACTGTCCATGAGCCCTGGACTTCAGCTGAATGTCAGCTTGCAGTGTCAAAATCTCATCCCCTACTCCAGACGAGTTCAGGTGAAACAGCGTTGCAATTTTTGATGCGAGTAAATCAACCTCAATATCTTCCCGAAATGTGCAGCACATAAGTGTAGCAACTGGCTCGAGTAAAGCAAAGTCTCGAAAGCGTTTGTCAAACTCTGACAGACACTTGTCAATCTGATCTGTGTAGCGTGCACTGTCAAGTTACGCACACGCCTTCCGTTGCATCTCCAGTTCTGACGCGAGGTTTTGGAAGTTTCCCAAACCATGGCGCTACAGCTTTAGCTTCTTTAGTAGAAATAAAATGGAAGGCTAACTAATTAGCTCGCCGGAGTTTTGCAGTAGCTCGCGCGGTTGACCGCGCATACGTGGTGACCCGTGTGAAAATCAAGTGGCAAATCCCATGCAGACATCTAATTTTTTTGAATGGCATGCGATCAACGTATTGGGCAGTGGCGGCTGGTCAATAGAGGGCCATGGGGCATGGCCCCACCATGAGCCACACGAAAAAAAATTAAAAATTATAATAATCAAATTATACAAATTGTCAATATTTGTGTTTTTTAACAATGGATTGTACCCAGTAATGTGTGTACAATATGATATCTGCGCAAAATATATGCTTTTCCTGCTTGTCCTCTCCCCCTGTGTGCTCGTCTGCTCGTGCTCTCTGCCTGTGTGCACGACACGTCTGAGAACGCGCAGCTAGGGGGGCCTAATCGTTTTGGCCCAAAAGAGACGGGTCTATGAAGCAGTTTAGCCAATTGCTGATTCAAGATATAAATGAGTGACATACAATTTAGCCAATCGGCGCCCTCAAATAGATTCAGCTATGGGCCAGAACGATCAGGCCCCCCTAGCTGCGCGTTCTCGTCAGGAGAAGTCTCGACAGGCGCCAGCGTGAGCACTCCTCCAAGACCCGTTTGAGAGGAGAACTTTGGCGGAGATTCTGCAGCCAAAGAGCTGATATCAGATCAGCCTGACCTCACAATCAGACAGCAGACTGCATGCGAAGCTTCACTACTTCGTACAAGTCAGTCAATCAACTTCCTTTCTTCCGAAAAGTACGCTGATTACTTCGACATACCATACGTATCCACAGGCAGGGGCGGACTGGCCATCGGGGATACCGGGGGAATCCCCGGTAGGCCGACGGGGTTTGGGCCGTCTCTGACATCGCCAGCCCCGACTATATTATATGCTTCACAAAACACGTTCAATTTACTCTAATACCGAAAGTCAATAATCAGTGAAAACTGTATCAACAGTATAAACTGACATTATACTACTCCTCGCGATCCGAGGACGCCATAGCACGGCTGGACACTACGGTGCTTTTAAAAACTTTTCTCCATAACCGCGGTCTGCGCCTTGCGGTCGTTGTTGTGGCAAAATGAAGAGACGAGATGGCGAAACTGGAGTTGCAACCAGCGGGAAGTGTTTTAATAAGATCAAGCCAACATCAACCAGTTCAGTATATTGAAACGACTCCCCTGTACTGCTTTACACAGATCACTCTTATAGTCAAAATGCACGCCCCCTTTAGCGGAGTTCCATCAATCAAACCTAGTCTGTTGAATCCAACATCCAACAGGCCACATCTGGACTCCTAATTAGGACATGTTCTTATTTTGTTCTGGGCGCACAGAACACACAGAACACAGCTCCAAATGTTTTGGTACACTTGAGAGATTAATTACTTTTTGTCTGGCCCTGATAATCATTTCCCAAGAATGATGCTGAGAACGGAATGTGTGTTACATAACACGTTATATGAACTGTTTACGTGCGAGCCCAAATGAGTTCAGTTCAATTCAAGTTCAATTCAAAGTTAGGATGATTTTCCCTTTCATCGTGTCGGGCGTCTGTCGGGGCGGGGCCGGCGGAGGTGCGAATGGCCGCCGTAGACCGGCGAAATACATGCCGTGTATTGAGTGGGCTGGTCTGACAGTAACTCCCGGGCCACTTTTTTCCCCCTAAATTAACAGTGAAAACTCATCATAGCTTAATTTAACATCAGTATTCATAATTACGCTTCATGTTTACTTCTCCTGATCTTTACCTCCTATAACAAGGTCCATAGGGGCATCTCAATAAATAAACATGTTATATTATATTGTATTATATTATATAAGTGTTATTTACTGCTTTTTTTCATGTTGGAATAAATGTTAAATATTTAACTGCCAAGTAATAATGCGTGTTTGATGGTAATTTTTTTTTGCATTAAATCATACTGGATGTTTGCTGAAATTGATAGGATGGCCCTACCTAGAAAATTTTCCACCAGCCGCCACTGGTATTGGGCACCCCTGTTCTAAGGCATATATAAGGCCCATCAGGTTGGCACAAGCATGCAACATCAGACATACCAAAAAGCACCTCTGCTCCCTTGATGGTTATTCCTGTTTGCTTGTCAAGACCTTCATCACTGGCTTTGATGACCATAAAGATGTTGAGGACAAATGTAGTAATGGACTCTTTGACAGCTGCAGCATAGTCAGTCAAAAATCTGTGAAATTTAAAAGAGGGAATGAAACAGGGTATCTGCAGATATTAGCAAATTGAATTAAATTATTTTTAAGACCTTTTTTTAAACTTAGACATGTTAATCAATGTGAGCATTAACTGGCAACACCATTAAGGTTACACAAAAGCATCATGTGAAAGCATGGACAGTGTTGATGGGTTGGAAGAAGTCCATCACTTCTGGGTTTTCTTACATTGACACAAAAAGGGTTGAGGAAGTGCTACTGATTGAAAATTCTTCACAATGCTGTTTAGTATCTATCCACTTTTAACTGGTAATCCCAGCTAAAGTTAAATTTACTCTTGAAACGTTATTAGCCTTACAGTAGTTTTTCACTGGTTAACGGAAACCCTGCTACAGCCCTTAATTTATTTCACACAAGACCTCTAGTTTAATGCCACTTGCTAACATTAGCTTCAAGAAAAGCCTCTGGTTTACTTTAATTTGTATTTCTACAAATGATATGAAAACTGTAGTATCTAACCACGTTAGTTTGCGGCTAAGCTAACGCGTGGAATGGCGGACTTTGCCGTGAGTGACGGGCAACGCACCTGGCATTTGAAATGTAGTCACGTGACTATAAACACTTTGCAGAGTAAATACAACAATAGCATCTTTGTTGTGTGCATTTACTTAAGAATATTGGCTGGGATTACGCAGATACAGTTTGTTCAGGAAAAAATGCACAATGTCTTGTCATTTAAACAAATGCAGATTAGGTCCAGGACTATAATTTTTCTTTTAGAGATAAACACATACATTTTCATTGTTAATATCATATTTCATTGTGTTACATTCACATCTTCTCATAATCACTTTTATCAGTGTGTGGCAAGTGCAAATATAGCATGACCCGTAGAGCAATTATAGTCAAATTTATTGAAATTCTACCTACATCTTTGGGCGGCACAGAGGCATATATGGGCATATTGAAATTAAAAGAGGCAAATTGCACTGCAAAACTTAATGCAAGTCTTTGTGCTGTTATATAATCAGCGTAATATCTTTTGTGAATTGGACCTTGAGACATTTCAGATGTTCAATTTATGGTGCTATCAGCGAATCATGAACTCTAAAGAAGTGTGGAGGGATCAACAAAGTAAATAAAACGCTAACTCACAGATTGATATCTTACAGATTACTTGAGGTGTATTTTTCCTCCGGCGTTATTGTGCCATGATATGCAATACAAATGAAGCCAACAGATGGTCTACGCTTGTGTTTCATTTCACAGCTATAGCCAGTAGACAGCAGCCTCAGGGAATATAAAACAAACAGACCTAAGACTATTTAGATTTAACTTCACTTACATTGACTGCTCCAACATTTCCAAAGAGAGGTATATGAGTTTGATTTCAAAAGTTAAAATGTGCAACTTCATCTTGCAGCAGTAGTGTATTTTCTGTCTACTTTTGGTTTTACTACAGGAAGAGGTGAGCAGGTAACGTGAGCTTTGAACCTAGATGTCTGAATACCTGTCCACGTAGTTTTTCTTTAGGTATGGATGGACATGGTGCCCGGACAGGTCAGGTCTGTGAAGTTGGACAACCGTTTGTATGAAAAAATGATAACTGACTTTTTCTTCCCTGTTTGTTGTTTTTGTTTACAGAGTTAAAACACAATTTCTTTGTATTTTTCAGTGGAAATGTTCCCATCCACTCAAAATATCACCTATCTGAAGCAGCTATTTTGTAGGTTGCATTACCTTGCAATAATAGGGCCAACGTTATGCAAATAGAACTCTCAGAACCCAACGATCTGGACTGGACATCTGGCATACGAGCACAACCCACATACTCAGCTGTGCTGCTCATCCCAGAAATGGATGTTCCTGACAAATGGGGCACCATTTAAAAGGTAAATAAACAGGCTTTCCAACGGTATAAAATGTATTGCCAAGAAGCATTGTTACAACAGAGAAATAATCTACCAAACACTAATTTCCGAACTTTTTGTTCGATGTTTAGTATCCTGATAAATAACTCAAAGCTGCAAATTCCTTAAAGCGGATTCCTGTTTCACAGTAACAATTCAACAGAAATGTATTAAAACAAATGGAAAACAGACCCTGAAGAGCTCCAGAGACTGACTAAATGGGGAAGCTCATTTTCCACCAAATCAACTTATACACACAACCATGTATACAGACATTACATTCATAGTACACAACAAATAAAAATACTCAGTCCAAAAAGAAATAACACATTCTAGTTTGGCTCCCTTTTTCTGATTTCCATGAGATATGTTTAATAATTACACTAAAAACAACGTAGAAAGCAATCAAGTTTTGAACCATTACCATAGCAACTTTACACTCAATGCCTCATAAGAAGAATCCATCAGAGATGTTTAACGCTGATTTAGTGCTTAAAAAGGCAAAAACAAACATTAAGGAGCAACATAAGAAAGAAGAAACCATTTTTATTGTCATATACATTTACACATACATGAAATTTGACTACTGCATTTGACCCATCCCATCCGGAGCAGTGGGCTGCCATTGATCGGTGCCCGGGGAGCCGGGGGTTCAGTGTATTGCTCAGGTACACTTCAACACGTGACACGTCCCAGTCAGGGATCGAACCGTTGACCTTCCTGTTCCCAGACGACCCTCTTAACCCAGTGCGCCACGGTCACCTCAGAGCGTTTAGACGGAGAGGAGGAGAGTGTTTGAGCTGATGGCGGACCATCACAGGCGTGTGAGACTGTTCTTCACAGAGACAGCCTAAAGGAAGTTGGTTGGCTGTTGAAAGAAGAATTAGCGCTGCAGTATCTGGCTGTGTGTGCAGATACAAGTCTTGTTTGCGAGCAAGCAGTGGGTTCAGGGATCCCTCCTGCCGAGGTTTAATAGGCTCAATGTTGAGACTGGCAGCAACCAGTGCACACCCTAATCTGAGAAATCGCAGGCCTTTTCTTCTGTTGTGTGAAAATCTTGTATGAAATGGCTGGCAGCTAATCAGATGACGTTAAATGCCTGCGGCTTGGCAGTACACTATTTCATCACTCTGATCTGATGGAGGGGGGGATTGGAGACAAAAGCAGAAGTGTTCTGTATATTGTTTGAGTTCACAGGGAAATTCAGCCCCGCAGTATTGCCGTCGAGTGGCTGTCACCAGCTCGGTTGCCAAGAAAAAATGTTGGCATGGTACGTTTCTGCCAACCAAGGATAAGTGGACTGTGGACGTTTTGGCTTTCGGTCAGAGTTAGTGAGTACAGCGAGCAGCATGCAGAGCAAGTCACCTGGTTTATCCATCGACTGTTATTGAGTATCACAAGCGAGAAAGTCCATAAATGGCAGGTTGGAGGGCATAAAGACATTGACTTTGTATTACATGACGGTGTTGTACAGACTGGTCTCATCCAGAATTCATAGCTATACCTACGAAAATAATGCACCGTGTTTCATAGATATCCTACAAAATCTTGAACAAGGAAGTATGAAAATCGCCAAAGCACACACAGGACGGGCAGGAAAGGAGTTGGACGGGTTCAAAATACAGCAATCTTTCAGCAGGGAGACCGCTCTTCTTCCCCGTGTGAAACTAGAAGTCCATGTTGAGTGTCCACTTGGGTGCCGCCTTTTTTTCCTGGCTGCTAGCTGCAGCGGGTGATTGGCTGTTCGCAATCCCCAATTGGAGCCACGGGGGTTAAAAGGAAGGGCGATCCAGACCGACAGGCCCCGCCACCAGTGATCCAAGTGGCAGCCCACAAGCTTTGTGTTTTTGGTGTAGCAGTGTTTGTGCTAGCTAACAAATCTGTTTTGCCAAGTCATCCGTTGCCCATGACTCTCTTTCTCTGGGTATTTTTATATTGTCACTCCCCTTCAACCTCAAAAGGGGATTTGGGGCTCTTCCGGGATCTGAAAGAGTTGATTGGGTAATTGATGCTCGTGTATTTTCCTTGTGCCGAGTGTCTCCGTTGGTTTTCATGGTAAGTCTTGATATCTGGATGTCTATTGATAGTTTCTGTTAAGTATACATCTTGAAAGGAAATGTGTCGCTCACCGGAGAGGCAGAGGACCAGCGCCCAGTGACCGTGCTACGCGACATTGGTGGCTCGCATTCCTTCATTCTTTCTTGTTCTCTGCCCTTTAGTGCAAAGCCTGCCTGTGATTTGAGTGCTGTGGTGAGAGGTGTCAAAATGGGTTTCGTTCCCACACCTCTCCACCGTGTTTATGTGCAGACCAAATTGATAACTGGTTTCTTCCCAGTGGACGTCCGCACATGTTTTCCTGTTGATGTGGATTTCATCATGGGAAATGATATAGCGGGAGGTAAAGTTTTCCCTGCCCCTGAAGTTGTGGATGTTCCTAACTTTGTGCACAACTTTTGGACTACCAAATGTTGTGCAGACTGATCAGATAACAAATTTTCTCTTTAAATATACCTTTAAATAGACTTTGCACACATTGGGTGTTTCTCTGTGTCTATTGCTTACTATCCAGTCACAAGGGGCACTTGAACGATGGCACCAGACTCTGAAGTCTATGCTAAGGTAGTACTGTTATGACACCGGGAGAGACTGGGATGAAGATGTGTCTTATGTTCTCTTTGCCGTTCGGGGTGCGAAGCAAGAATCCCTCGAGTTCAGTCCTTCTGAACTTGTGTTTGGTCACGAAGTGCATGGCCCCTTAAAAGTGTTTACGGAAAAGTTGCCACATTAACATGCTCAAACCTTTACTTTCCAGAGAAGTTGCCCAAGGGGAGCAGGAAAAAATGGTGGAGACCGCTGCCCCGACCTGGTATCTTCTTCCTTGATTTGTGTAGAAACCATGTCTGACGATGGTCTGGCAGTGCCCTCTGATGGTCAGCAGCGTGGTAGGTTGTCCAACTCTGAGTTTCTGTCCAGTGTAAATTTGCATTTGTCATACCTCCCTGAAAGTCAACAAGTTGATGTGCTGTTCCACTCCATAAGTGGTGAACTATCTGCTAGAAATGGTTTAGCAAAGCCTAGTTTTGCCCATGAAGCTCTCCGTGTTTATTGGCTCCTAAATCTGACGGTACCCCACAGATTTCCAAAAATGTAACGCAGTGACTGTGCCAGGCTCGTTCCCTTTGCCTCGCATGGATGAATGTATTGACTGCATTGGTCCTGCTGTGTTTATCACCAAGCTAGATCTGCTTAAGGATACTGGCAAGTTCCTTTAACCTCTAGAGCAGAGGTCTTCAACGGGGGGGGGGGGGGGGTCGTGACATTTTTGGTTGATTCGACAATTTTTCACATTTTTATTATTTTAATAGTTCAGTATTGTATGCAAGATGACATTTATGTTTATGCATGGCAGTGGCACTAATATGCCATCACTCATTTTTCGTTTCCACATTTATGTTTAAAATAAAAAATGTAAATTTGAATAGCTTATATGCATGATCATCATTGACAGTCAATGTTGATATTGGCATTGGTATCAGTTGACAAGGTATGTTTATAAATGGCAGTGGCACAGCCACCCTACTCACTGTACCTTGCACATGTTTAAAATAAAAACATGAATATAGGAGCCTGTGTATTATTTGAAAAGCTTAGTATTTAATGCACAATAACAAGGTATGTTTATACATCGGGGGGGGCCAATTTATTTTTATTGCACTTATTTGTCTCAGTAGACGTATAGATAATGAATATTGTGATTTATGTAATATTTAGTGCCGTTAATTTTCATTTTCATGATGACCTTTGTATCGTAGCTATTTCTAATGTATTGTAGTCTCTCTGAATTGCTTTCTTGTAATTCTGCTGCTGTGACACTTCAATTTCCCTTCGTGGGATTAATAACGTTTATCTCATCCTATCTTATTTAACAAATGAGATTTAATATGAACAGAAACAGAAATACTTATCCATGATAGGATATGTTGTTCCAGACATGCATGTATGAAGCTTTTTCTAATGAACCAAAGGACAATGGGACTGAAAGGGGTCGCCCGTAGTGATGGACCAACGGAGAATGATCAGCTGACTCTGCAGCTCCTCTCAGCTTTACGCAGCTGCATAGTGAGATTCAGCGCTTTGTTTAGCTGTCCGGCCCTCAACGCTACTGTTCTGGTTCACTGTCACTGCTCTCATACTGTCGTTTCCAGCAGCAGCTGCTTTCAGTAGAAACTCAAATAACTGACTGTACACAACCTGCCCAGCAGCAAACAGCAGACAGACACAGCTAGAGACGAGCTGCTGAACTAATTTAGCAGCTGAAGAGACATATTTTCCCCAGGAGTTATTACAGAGTGAAGTTGAATCTTCATTTATTAGGTGGCCAAATGAATGATAACGTTGCTCAGTAACTTTATGAATAAACAACTGTTTACCAAACAGTTTGCCATATAACTTAAGGTGATAATATACCAAACTTATTGGTTTAAGGCCCTACTCATGTCAGTTGATATTGTGCTATTTCAGTTAAATAAGAACAAACCAGTTATCATTTTATACACAGTAAGGATGGAGCTTTCAGGGCCCCAGACTGTGGCTGCCTGCTTTTCCCAACGTTGGTTTCCAGAGCATCAGGGCTGTATCTTGCCAGAGCTCCGTTCCCTTTAGTGCAGTTTTGGGGATAAATACAACCCTGAATCCAAACAGGATCCTGAAAGATTTCCAGATCATTTTCTTAACGTATGTCTTTCTGCAACACCTCCACATGGCAACTGTGGTATTGATAAGGTTAGGCAACTAAAAAAGGTTGCTATGTAAGGAAACACTGCTTACAGCGTTGGAACTGACTATTGGCCCTATACGTAAGAGAATCGTACAGTACTGGGTTGTTTAATTAGACGGCAGTATTGTGATGATTGCAAATATCATGGAGGATACTGCTTGGTCTTAAAAGCTTAGCAAGGTACTCTGGGACTTTTCTGTGTAATGCCTTGAAGGTAACTGTAATCATTTTTAAAATTCATTCTCAAACAAATTGGATGGCAGTGTAATGAAGGTAAAATAATTAGCATTTTCTTACAAGTCAAACAGGAGACTGGATTATAACCTGTCCCTGTTTCCTCCCAAGCACTCGGCTGAGTATTGTTAGTGGGAGAGTGTGCTGCGTGTGTGCTGGCCTGCAGAGAGGTGCAGTCATTTGAGTTTAATGGTGCAAATGTGTGTAGCTCTCCAATTTCTCTGCTAAACTGAGTGAGGCATTGGCTTCTTTCCTGTGTGCACTTTTTGACAGACGTTGACAGGTCCCGTTGGGCTCTTTTACAGCGCTGACTGCTGACAGGAACACGGTGGAAACTAAACAAAAAGGTTCGGTACAGTTCCCCATGTGATTTATATTCTACCTGTACCTATTCCAGGCCAGGGAGCGACGTGCTCCCCTATCAAACAAGCCCCCACTGATTGACTGATCTCAGCTGCCAGAGAGGGATTGAATACTGCACCAGGGGTAAAGCCAGACATTTTCAATATTCGGGACTCAGCCCTAACCTAGTGTACGGGGGGGCATCCTCATCCGGATAGATTTTTTTCCTCATTGACGGCACTATTTTTCTTACCATTTGCTAATAAAATGTCTTAAACTCTGCATATCGTTTGGGAGAATATGATCATTGCCACGGGGAAAAAAAAAGGTCCAACATCCTCTTTTATATCTAATTGTTCTCCAACTGTCTTCCTCATTCTGACACCATAACACAACAAATAATAACAGTCATTTTCAGTCCTGCCACCCAATGATGTTAGTTTTTAATAACAAATTAGGATATGAATTTGGCATAAAAAGCATTACTGATCTTGAAAGCTATATTTGTCATACTATGCTTCAGTAGAGTTCACAGAATGAATGTTGAGCTGGCAAATCTGCTTCATCTGAATCCATGCCATAATAATCTGGGCCGCCCTAATTGCAAATCAAGGATCCCCAACAATGCCAAGCTAATGTGTCTCCAACACTCTGAATTGAATATTAGGCGAACAGATATTATCAGTCAATTATATTTGATTTCTTTGGAGAAAAGCATAGGAGGATAAACATGTGTATCGGCCTACATTGTTATATCTTATGGTACTTTAATTGATCTACTCCCGGTTACTGTTCTCCTTTCCTTCTATTTTCTTCATAACTCCTTTATGTCCATAGTCTATAAGATAGAAGTTAGCCAGCTAACAAACTTGCTCTGAGATGAGAGGACGGCGATACTACCCCTGACGTTTTTAATGTTTTTGTTTTTATGGATGTTATTATTTTGTAATTTATGTAATTTGCCCTTTTATTTCATTTCAAAGGGCTCAGGCAGACACAAAAACACACTGTTCTCCCATACACTGACTTTATGATGTTAGACGGCCTGTATCTCACTGTTCTTGTTGTTATGTTTATGTATTGTCTCTTGTCTTGCAATAAAATTAAAAAAAGTAAGACACAACACATACAAGACAACTTATTTCAGGAATACAATTTTTGCTCCACTGATATGCCGGTCCAGTCAGAAAGATGGAGGAAAATGAAACAAAGTTGAAGGTATTAAAAACCTAAAAGATTCTTGGCTTTTGAGGAAACAATTGCGAATTGGAGACCCAGAAGCCAGCCACCCTGCACCGGTACTGCACCACAACGTAGGTAGCTATTAATTCAATTTAAATGTGCACAAATAACCTTTTGTACAGAAGCTGTGACTTTGGTTGCTCAGAATCAAATTTTTTAAGATCTAAGTTATCTTCTCTTTTCATTATGATCAGTTATGGTCAGTTCAATAGCAATGAAGGAGGGATGCAATATTTTAAGTTGTCCTCACCAGACAAAGTATTTGATACCTCTAGATAATGTACTTTTGAACAATCTTATCACCAGACGTGACCTTTGGTGTTGGACAATTCTGCAGATCGAGTATAATTTCAGCATTTTTCCTAAACTTTATTGCCACCATTTTAAATTGTATCTGACAATATCTAAAACTGCAACTAGAGTATGATTCAGGTTAGAAAACAATGCAATTAAACACTGTTCCTGTAAAGCTAAGTAGGTCTTCTTTTCACTGTATATTTATTCACATTCATTAAAGGTATAATATGCAACAATTTCCTAAAAGACAGTATATAGACTGATAAAATAATCCCTCTCAATTCTCACTAAAGACCCACTAGAAGTGTGTGGTTGTGTCTGTATACTACCACCGCTATCAGCCTCAGTCAAATAACGGGTGTGCAGCCTGTTCTCATTCCGCAGTCAAACATCGCTGCTTTGTGACGCCCCATGGCATACCAGGGCCAAAGGCATGTGGCGTACTTTAGCTAACTGCCATGAAACAATCAAAGAATAATGTTTTGTTCTTCTGATTCCCTTTGTTCAACATTCCCTCTTTTCATTCACTCTGTAGCTCACTCAACTAGTGCTGCTATCTATATATATATATATATATATATATATATATATATATATATCTCTATATATACATATATATATATATATATCTCTATCTATCTATATCAGTGGCGGCTGGTCAATAGAGGGCCATGGGGCATGGCCCCACCATGAGCCACACGAAAAAAAAGAAAAAAAAATTATAATAATTATAACAATCATAAATTATACACATATATATATATATATACACACACATATATATACACATATATATATATATATATATATATATATATATATATATATATATATATATATATATATATATATATATATATATATACACACATATATATATATATATATATATATATACACACATATATACACATATATATACACATATATATACACATATATATATACACATATATACACATATATATATACACATATATATATATACACATATATGTATATATATACATATATATATATACACATATATGTATATATATACATATATGTATATATATACATATATATATATACACATATATGTATATATATACATATATGTATATATATACATATATATATATACACATATATGTACACATATATATATATATACATATACATATATATATATATACATATATATATATACATATATATATATACATATATATATATATACATATATATATATATATATATATATACATATATATATATATACATATATATATATACATATATATATATATATATATATATATATACGTATATATATATATATATACACACATATATATATATATATATATATATACATACATATATATATATATATCTCCAGTGCCTTCAACACCATCCAGCCTTTGCTTCTGAGGGACAAGCTGGAGCAGACCGGGGTGGACCACCACCTCACTACATGGATCCTGGACTACCTCACCAACCGTCCACAGTATGTGCGGATACGGGGGTGTGAGTCAGATCGGGTGTCCTGCAGCACAGGGGCCCCACAGGGAACCGTTCTGGCTCAATTCCTCTTCTCCATTTACACCTCGGACTTCAAACACAACTCTGCCAACTGCCACCTGCAAAAGTTCTCTGACGACTCTGCAATCGTCGGCCTCATCTCCGCAGATGATGACAGAGAGTACAGGGAACTAAACCAGGACTTTTTAGGATGGTGCCAGCGGAACCGCCTCCATATCAACACCAGCAAGACCAAGGAGCTGGTGGTGGACTTCCGCCGGGGTAAACGCCCTCCTCCGACACCGGTGAGCATCCAGGGACTGGACATTGAGGTCGTGAAGTCGTATAAGTACCTGGGTGTTCACTTGAACAACAAACTGGACTGGACTGACCATGCTCACGCTCTTTATAAAAAAGGACAGAGCAGACTCTTTCTGCTGAGGAGACTGAGGTATTTTGGGGTGCAGGGAGCACTCCTGAAGACCTTCTTCGACTCCGTGGTGGCATCAGCCATCTTCTATGGAGTGGTCTTCTGGAGCAGCAGCATCGCGACAGCTGACAGGAGGAGACTGGACAAACTGGTGAGGAAGGCCAGCAGCGTGCTGGGGTGTCCACTGGATACTGTGGAGGTGGTGGGAGACAGGAGGATGATGGCGAAGCTCTCATCCCTGATGAGCCACGCCTCCCACCCCATGCAGGACACTCTGGCAGCTCTGCACAGCTCCTTCAGTCACCGGCTGATTCATCCCCGGTGTCTGAGGGAGAGGTACCGCAAGTCCTTCCTCCCCACTGCTGTCAGGCTGCACAACGAGCTGCTCTCGGGAGACCACTAACACTTAGACCACTAACACTTTGAACACTTTGAACACGAACATTTGGACTGAACATGAACACTTGAACACTTAATTCATTCACCTGGTGCAATACCTAATCCGTGCAATCCTGTGCAATATCAAATACGTTTAAGTATTTACCTTACACTTACATTTTACTCCGTCTGTATTTACTGGTATACTTAATAGTCTTCTTTACTGTCAATCCTGTGCAATATCAAATACGTTTAAGTATTATCTTACATTTTACTCTGCCTCCGCCTGTATATACTGGTATATTTAATAGTCTTCTTACTGTCAATCCCGTGCAATATCCAATACGTTTAAGTATTATCTTACATTTTTACTCCGTCTGTACATACTGGTATATTTTGTATTCTTCTTTACTGTAATTTTTACTACTGTTTACTGTTGTTGTGTAAAATAATATGCGCTTTACTTGTATGCTTATATTGCGGAATTGTGGGGTCACATGTAAGTGGGTTAAATACTCCGAGGAGGGCATTCTGGCGCCTGCTCGTACGATAGAAACAGATACTGTGGCCCTGGAAGGAGACGCTTGCTTAAAACCGCCATAACAAGGGCATTCCTCGCTTATCTAGTCCAGCAGAGAAGAACTCCCTCATCTATTCACACAGAGGCTTTTGTCTTAGCTAGACTTGCACCCTTTCCGGCGTCTCGTGCCAATAACATGCATACACACTGATGATGCAACGCTGGAGGACCAATCGTGAGCCAGTGTGAGTGATGATGCTCAGTGCTCCGTCGGGCCCTTTGACCTTTAAAGGACAGAGCCGCCCCTACTTTATATTCCACCAATAGACTTCTCTAAGAATAAACTATATAATGTTGTGCGCAATGATGTTTAGCGCCTTTTCATGCCTTTTCATGCTTTTCCTGTCTTTCGTACATTTTACCTGTTCCACCTGAACAGAGATTAGGCCGCGTGCACGCTTTAATGCCTGGCATAATACTCCTGTCACAAATAAACCTTATTGCTTTGAATTGAGCTAATTGCCTCGATCTCCATCTGTTCACTCCGAGAGTTTTTCTCCTCAACAATTGGTAGCAAGTGGATGGTTGTAACGATCTGAAAAGGAGTTTCTCATCGAGTGACGGATTTCTCTTCTGTCCACAGAAAGAAAAAAGGGCGTTTTCCCGGGAGGCTGGGAGTCCGGCTGCCGACCGGAGCTATTCTTCTCACCTCGGGAAACTGATCAAACGGCGCTGAACTCAAAAGGTGAGCAGAAACCTATTTAAATGAATTCTGCAGATTGGCTGTAGGTACTAAATTGAATTGATCAGGAGTACGGAGGGTGAGTATGGAATTGCATCGATTAAATTGATAATGATAAACCACGTAACATTGTGACGGGATTGTTATGCCTAGCAGTGGGGGTTTTTTAGCATAGAATGTACATGTGCATGTGTGGATCTGACAGAAACTGAGGATTGTGAAATTGGATAAGTTAATATTGTGTTCACCGTGTAGGTCCCTATAACTGTTCTGCGATTACGTCATCGTAACGCGAGTTGCGATGCACTGATCAATGACGGTTTGACGAGACCAAATTCCGGGCCACATGGTTGATTTATGCGACGTAACAAACTGAAGTTTGGATCAAGTATATAGAAATTGTTGAAGTACGCTGATGTGAAAGGTGTATAAGTGAAGACTGCACAATTATAACGGTATTTCCTTCGGGACCACGATCATGTGAGACGCACCCTAGAAAACAAAGGTCCATAGTTGGTTTGGGTGCTGGGTCACAGACGTGGCAGTGTAGAGGTTTGAGTGCAGCGTAGATGATCTCTGGGAGACATCGATTCTATTTTAGCACAAAATGTCACCACTCCCTTCGGGGCCGTGTTCGCACAAGGCAGTCAGTGTAAAACAGTGATTGGCAACGATCCCAGACGTGGTTTCTGGCTGAGTATTTGTGGAATCACGGCAGTGTGTGGTTGATTGCGTGCCGTGTGAATGTCTCCTGGCCACATCCACTTCCTCCTGGACCGGGTTCGTGTGTAGCGGTTTCTGTAAAATACAGATCCACCTTAAGTGGTTTGACTCAGAGTGACGCAGTGCCGGCATCGTGTGGATGGAGACATCGATTGATGGATGAATGAGTGAAGCATACATGTGATTGTTAGAGCACAGAACGATTGGAGTTTGAATCTTTTCCATCGGGCCTGTGTATTCTCTTATTATCTTAGTTATTGACGGTCAGTGGAGCGCATAAGACACCAGAATTGCATTCAACACAGAAACACGAACACTAGCTGAGGGTTAATATGTATGTCAAGTTTTACTGATAGTGTTAGCCGTATTACAGACTTATTGGAAGTTGTGGAGGTTAGGGACCGTAAAAAAGTTTGGAACGAAAAAACCACAGGCAGTGAAACTGTAGATAACGAAACAGGTGCATCTTCATTTATTACTTGTGAGCGATGCTGCTGTAATCCTGTAATTTCCCCACTGAGGGACTAATAAAGGATTATCTTATCTTATATTCTTATATATATATATGTATATATACACTTAGCAAAAGGGTGATTATGGTCATGTTCTAAAATAAAACGCTGACTGTTGGAACAGTGAAACACTGGCCCTCTGTTTATATTTTGAACTCCTCCCTACGTGGCCCAAATATATGTTGTTTTGGGGCACCTGAAACAGCCAATGCTGTCATTCATTTTTGAAGATCATTTCTTACTATTACTCTTGTGTATATTAGTGGTATGTATATTTGTATGCTACACAATATAACATTTGTACATGCGAGTGGATTAGTTCTCAGAAGCAGAATCCTGGTTGCTTATTTTATTCTTTGAAGATTCCGTCAGAGTGCGGAGTCTTTTCCACAGAATCTAACTGAATAACCATGTGCTATAAATAGTAAATTATTTGACGTCAAGTGTCTCTCTCACTGAACTGAGATAATGTCCAAATTAAATGACTCTCTCAGTCAAGGATTGCTATCTCGAGATAATTTAGTCCAGATCATGAGACAACTGTTGACATGAGTGCGCTCCATATAAAGAAATACTCTAATACTCTATTCTCACACTCTATATAGCTTTGCTCCATCACACCTACAGCTAGAAAGGAACAATTGAGTTGAAACAACACAACCAAGTGAAATCTCTTACCTTTTGCATATTTACAGATTTCCTGTGCTTTCCAGCCATCATTGTAATTTATTTGCATATGATGTACTACTAGATGGCCCTGCGCGTCAAAGAGGCAATAAATAATATTATGTAGATGAACTAGCCCAGATTGCATTTCAATTCAAGACAAAAGTAGATAATGTAGGAACAAGTAACCTGTGGAAGCTTTTTGTAGCCCATTTTATTGCATAAAAATAGCTTGATAGCTCAAGCAGAGCTCAAATGGCTGTTTAACAGTCTGCCTTGAAGAGTGGGCAACATCACTCTGGGCTTTGATAGAGGGGGGACGATTACCCATTAACTACAAGTGAGCTGTCAGGGAAAAGCAAAGGGGGCGGGCTCTGCCTATACATAAATGACAAGTGGTGCAGACAGCACACAGTCCGGGAGAAAATCTGTAACCCTGATGTGGAACTGTTATGTGCCATTCTCAGGCCGTTCTACCTACCTCGAGAGTTTGGTAATATCCTCATCTGCTCTGTTTATGTACCTCCCAATGGCAATGCCTCGAGGGCTGCGACACAGGTGGCAGACTGTGTTCACGAACAACTACAGCGCACCCCAAACGCCCCGATTGTCATCATGGGAGATCTTAATCATTGCAACTTAAACATTGCATTGCCAGGTTTTGAACAGTATATTAAATGTGATACCAGGAAGAATCGGACTTTAGACAAGTGCTATGGTAATGTAAAACATGCATACACAGCCATAGCTAAACCACCCCTGTCTAACTCTGACCATAACACCGTTCACCTGATCCCCACATACAAGACAGCCCTGAAGAGCAGTAAACCTCTGGTTAAATCTATCAATGCATGGACAGATGACAGCATAGAAACACTGAAAGGTTGCTTTCTATGTACAGACTGGGATACCTTCTCTGGAGAGCCAAACCTGGACAATGCCACAGAAGTTACCACAAGTTACATAAAATTTTTTGTTGACACTGTGATTCCAAAAAGGACAATACAAGTCTACCCGAACAACAAACCTTACATCACAAAGGAGGTGAAGGACTGTATTCACAGAAAAAAAACAGGCATTTAAGACCAACGACCACCTACAACTAAAAAATGTACAAAAGGAGTTGAACCAGAGGCTGAAAGAAGCTCGGGAACACCATAGGGAGGCAATAGAGGAAAACCTCCAGGCTATGAACTCTAAAAAACTATGGAACTCCATGAAAACTGCCACCAACATGAAACCCACAAAAAAAATCATTATATGTCGTAGATGAACTGGCTAAAGCAAATGAGCTGAATGTTTTTTACAAGCGGTTTGACAATGATGACTTCTCTGCTGAATGTGACATGGTGCTTGATGGTATTGCTATTGATGATGTTGACAGGCTAGAGATTGACCATAAATCCGTCAACAAGGTCCTTAAGCAAATCAATGTCAACAAGGCCACAGGTCCAGATGGTATCTCTGCTTTTTTATTAAAAACATGTGCAGATGAATTGACCCCTGCCTGGTGCCCCATTTTCCAGAGGTCCCTAGATTCTCACACTGTACCAACATAATGGAAAAAGGCAATCATCATACCGGTCCCTAAGAAACCCGGTCCACAGGAAAATAATGATTTTAGACCTATTGCTCTAACCTCTGTTGTGATGAAGTGTATGGAGAAGCTCATGGTGAGCAAACTACAGCTGGATGTAGGCCCACAGCTAAATCCCTACCAGTTTGCATACACACAGCAGAGGCACTGGTGATGCAACCAGCAGTATAGTGCATCTAGTGACACCTCGAGAATCCGAGGGCCTATGCTAGACTGTTGTTTGTAGATTTCAGTTCAGCCTTTAACACCCTACAGCCTCACGTTCTCCTGAATACACTGCAGCTGATGAATGTCAACCCCTTCACTATTAAGTGGTACCACTCATTCCTCACCAACCGTACCCAGCAGGTCAGGGTGAACAGGACCTTGTCTGAACCCTTGACCATCAACACCGGTGCCCCCCAGGGGTGCGTCAGTTCACCAGTCCTGTTCACCCTGTACACTAATGAATGTACATGCAGCACTGCTAACAATTACATGGTCAAGTTTTCTGATGATACAGCCATCCTGGGTCTCATGTCTGACACGTCAGATACAGCTGTGTACAGACATGAGATTCAGAACTTTGTCCAGTGGTGCGACAAACACTTCCTCATCCTCAACTTCAGGAAAACAGAGGTATTCGACCCCAAACACATTGGAGACCACTCACCAGTGGTTATTCATGACCAGAACATTGCACAGGTTGACTTCTACAGATACCTGGGCATACGCATCGACAATAAACTGACATGGAGTGTTCAGGTAGAAAATGTCTGCACTAGGGTCCAACAGCGGCTACACTTCCTCCGTAGGCTGAGGGTCTTTGGTGTCAACCAGAAAGTCTTGCTTCTCTTCTACCACGCCATAGTTGAGAGCGTCCTGCGGTTTGGAATCTCAGCCTGGTTTGGCAACCTCAGTGTGCAGCTGAAAGCCCAGATCACCCGGCTAACACAAAGAGCCATGAAAATCATGGGAGTCAGACAGCATCCCACACTCCAGGCCGTCTTTGATGAAACTATCATCAGACAGGCCCAGAAGATCATTTCAGACCCCACTCATATCCTCCACCCTGAATACCAGCTTCTTCCCTCAGGCAGACGCTTCAGAGTCCCCCAGTGCAGCTCAACCACTTTAAGAACTCTTTTGTCCCCTTGTCCATCAAAGCCCTAAATGGCATGCTAGCCAGAGCTTAACCGTGGAACACCGATTTTTATTTATTTTTAATATCTTAACTATACACTACTGGTGCGTTATACAATGGGCAGTGTGAAATGTGTTTTTTGGCCGGTGGCAGTCTTTTGTAAGTACTGTAGGTACTGTGTGTGCGGGTATGTAATGTATGTATGCAATATGTTATTTGTATTGTATTGTTTTTAACAGCAGACACTGTATGTATGTTTCCAAGACAAATTTCCTTCGGGACAAAGTCTGTCTTATCTTATCTTACTTGCTGTTTAATTTGGATTTACCAGTGGTGGGTGAAGTGTTCCGATCCTTTACTTAATGGAGCAGTGTTGGAATCAGGGTGATCTATTGGCAGAAATGGAAAATAATAATAATGAACATCATGATCATGACTGTTTTCACATGAAACCAAGAATCATTTTTATTACAAAACTGACGAACTAAGACACTGGCTTTAGAGACGGCTTTTCACAGTTTTTACATTGAAGGGGCATTTTGAATTTAGTGGTGGGGGTGATGTTGGAGGCTCAGAGATAGAGCGGGTCATCTTCCAATCAGAAGATTGGCGGTTTGGTCCCCGGCTCCTCCAGTCGATGATCCTCAGGCAAGACACGTAACCCGAAAATGTTGCTCCCGAAGGCTGTACCAGCGGCATATGAATGGTAGCCTTTGCCATCAGTGTATGAATGTGTGTGTGTGGGTTAATTATTGATTTCATGTAGTGTAAAGCCCTTTGGATGGTCAGAAGACTAAAGAGGCCTTAAATGCTATTGTTTGGGTGTTTATTATGCTAATTTGCTTCCTTAAAATGGAACTCTGCACTGAGGACTTTCACTTGCTCTTGAAAATATAAAGTTTACTTCAAATGTTTTTTTTTTAATCTAATATCCGAGCGGTGCTGGCAGTGATGTGTTTGGCGGGGAGATGAGAACATTTCAGAAATTTCCGCTTATACCTTTGGACGTCCAGGAAAACCAGGCGGCTTATAAGTGAAAGGTTTAAGAGGACAGCGTTTGGCTGATGGACGGGGTGGCTAAATGAAATCTCAGTCCCCTGAATAAGGGAAAAGACGGAGGGCTAAGCTAACTGACAGACGGCTCAGGAGTGTCTCTAACCCAAAACACATTACAGAGCCATCAGACTGAGTGACACTTACCCCCCCCCCTCCCTTTACAGGAGCCACGATGAATGGCAACCCCTTGTTCTCCCTCTTCGAAATGACAACCGCAGAATATCAAACGCCAATTAAAGAGGAGACAGGCACGGCTGGAGAAGTGGCATCTCATTCTCATCAATTTGATCGGTAGAGGGGCAAAAGAAAATGCAGCTAGAAGGGTCACTTTGAGAGGGGGATCTGGCTATTCTGCCATGCTGAGATATTAGAAGGGAAAGGCAGTGCCCAGGTGCTAATAGAGGCCGTGTTAGAGCTGCTGAGGCTAAATCAGAAGTGAAAAGTGTATCAAATATGGTGACAGAAACCAAGGAACAGGAGTGTGTGTTGTTTAGCTAGCTCTGTGAAAGGAAGTTACATTTTCAGTGTGACGACATTAAGGCTGGGCCTCAAAGGGAGGTTCAGGATTTGGATAAAGAAGTAAAGGAAAAGTTTTTGGGGGGGTTGAATAGACCTTTGATTCACTTCAGTTGAAACATATTTAAAATATTTATTTTATATATATATTTGAGGTCTTATATTTTTCCGTTGCGGATTTTATATTTTCAGTTTCAGATCTTTATTATACTTTCAGGTCATTTTTTCAGGCTTTGATCTGGCGTGGGATTAACTGGGAGGGGCGTGTAATCATGAGTGACAGCATAACAAAGAAGGCTTGCTGCTCCGACTGTAAGCTCAGTACTCAATGTACAGACCTATTGATCAAATTTAGCTATGTTGTTAACAGTGTGATTATAGATGCTTGCTGAGGAGATTAGTTCTGGGTAATGAAAGTGAAAACAATGTGGAAGTGACTTAAACTTGCATTCTCTCTAATGGCCATCAGGGGGTGACTCTAATTGCGAAAATAAGTCCAATAGTACAGAAGACTATGAGAAAATGACCCTACTTCTCACTTTTATTACCTCAGTAAACATTGTAGTCATGTTTAGTTGAGTCCTCACTACAGCATGATGATTTAGTAAATGATGGTCCCATTTAGAGTCAAATAGACCATAAAGCTTTAGATAGATAGATTATTAATCCCGCAAGGGGAAATTTGTTCGCTATAGCAGCAATTCTACATAGAGGTAAAAATAATATTGAGTATAAAAATGCACAATATATACAATAAGAATAACAGAGTAAAACATATTAAATGTAAAAAATGCAAAATCTATACAATGAAATAGAATATTAAATTAACTAACTAAACGAACAAACAACAGTGTAACGGAGTTATAGTCTTGTGAATGATTTGGCCAGAGGTGATTTATTATGAAGTCTTATTGCAGTGGGCAGGAATGTTCTCCTGTATCTATCCTTGTGACAGCAGAGCTGGATGAGTCTGTTGGAGAGGGTGGTCCGGGTTATGCAACATGGATAATAGTTTCTTCAGTGTCCTCCTCTCCACCACCTCTTCCAGATAGTCTTGTTTGCAGCCAATGATGGAGCCGGCCTTCTTAACTAGTTTTTGAAGTCTGTTGGTGTCTCCGGCTCCAATGCTGCTCCCCCAGCAGACTATGTAGAAGTACAGTGCACTGGCCACAACAGACCGGTAGAACATCTCCAACATCTTGCTGCACACGTTGAAGGATCGAAGTTTCCTCACGGAAAAGAGTTGACTCCTCCCCTTCTTGTACACAGCGTTGATGTTGGTCTTCCAGTTCAGTCTGAGTAGTAATAGTACTACACCTCCGCGCGTGTACGTAAGCTGTAGTAATGTGTGCATGAGGAGCGTGCATTTTTTTATGAATAAATTTTTTATTTTTTTATTTTCGAATTTGCATAATGATCTGAAAACCTGTACTTTCTGAGCATACAGCGAATGTATAACTTTTTTTTATTGTTGTGTGTGTGTGTGTAGGAGTGCGTAGAGAGAGGTGTTTGTGAGACTGAAACTTATTTGCACCTGCTGTAGTAGACTCGTGTCTCCCCTTAGATGTGTGAGCAGGGAGCAGGGAGGGGAGGGGTTTGAAAGATGTTCTCTTGTGTGTGTGGTGAATTACTGTCAACCATTGTCCCCATAGAGGATGGCGCAGGGAGGGGTCTGAAAACTGAAGTGGTTTGCGCATACATGAGAGTGTATGGGGGTGAATTCATGTCACCCCACCTCACCTTTGAGTTGTAATCAACTATGACTACCAGGTATCGTCATGCCTTACAGGACGTACCTTAAGGCGGGGTTTTTAAAAAGGATCAGTGTAAAGGCCTGAGCGTCATTCTTCAAACCTTTTTTCGAATCGACCCGTCTGATTGTGATAAATCGCTGTTCTATCAGAATCAAAAAGGCTATTTTGGAGCAATCCACCTCATGTCTTACACCGCTATATTGTAAATAAAATATACATTCAATGTTAAACACAGTTTATACGCGGATATGTGAGTTCTCGTAGAAGAAGGTCAAATACTCCAGACGGGGCATTCATAGCGCTCATTTGAACACAGTGAGAAGTATTAGAACTCTGAAGGATAGCCTTTGCCCCAGATAAATGTCACATAGTCATACAGAGAACCAGATTCAGCTGCCCGCGCCGTCTTAGAGATAAAGAGGCGCCCGGCTTATCAAGTCGGCCGGACATAACAATATGGAGTTAGATCAACATGCACACACACTGATGATGCAGCGAAGGAGGATCCATCGTGAGCCAGTGTGGGCGGAGATGCTCAGTGCTCCTACCAGGCTGCTGATCTGCTAAACACAGTTCCGCCTGCAACTTTGCTTTAACCAATAGGCTTCCATACGAAGAACCTATTAAATATGATGCGCACTCTGTTTAAGCGCCTTTTAGCTTTCATCTGCTCCTACAGAGTAGACTTTTTTTTAGGCCCGTGCACGTAAAACTGCTGGGCATAATACTTCTGTTACAAATAAACCTTATTGCTTGAATTGAGCTAAATGCCTCGACCTCAGTCTGTCCACCGGGTTTTCTCCTCAACAATATCCATGGCTCGTGAACAAGGGTGAGGGTTTTAGGGTTTTATTCTTATTTTAATTATTTTGGTGTTATCTGTGGGGGTGATTTAAAAATCAGGATTGCTTTTAAAGTCTATCATTACCAGATCACAGCCCTGTTGAAATCAGCGATGGCGATACTGAAAACAGGCTGCCGGCCCCCGTGTATGGTAAGTATTTTGTTTTGTGGTTTAAATACTTTTTATTCCACTTTTTATTTTACGTCTATTTATTTCAAAAAAAAAAATAAATAAATAAATATATATATATATATATATATATATATATATATATATATATATATATATAAATAAATATATATATATATATATATAAATAAATATATATATATATATATATATATATATATATATATATATACATACATACATACATACATACATACATACATACATACATACATACATACATACATACACACACACACACACACACACACACACACACACACACACACACTTTTTAGACTCAGGCGATTTTCAACCGACTCCTCGACCAAACGTCTTCTGTTCAGAAACCCAAGAGATTGAAAACTAGTGAGTAATAAACCCTCGTCTGTAAAGCCATTTTGTTGTTTTACTACAAGAGAATATTCATTTCATGCCCTGTAAATACTTGCAGCTATCATCGGCCCTCCGCCCCGGAGATCAGCGTTAAAGGTTAAGAGGGCTGAAAAACCAGTGGCGGCGCGAAAACCGAAAGAAACTGCAAGGTATCCTATGTGTTCATTAAATACTAGTTTAATTTACAAAAGTTATTTTATATACATGTATTTAACTGTTGTTTTGTATCGCCAGGGTGCTGCCTGACCACCGACATACGCGAGAGCCTCTGAGGTGCCGTGTGTATCTCGTGCCTGTGAAGAAATTAACTACGCATCGGAAGATCCCCGGTCGTCGAGGGAGAAAAATACCCGGTATGTACTCATTAAAGATGCGTTACTTACCGGTCCAGTCTGTATTATTATTATTTTTATATATATGTATTTAACTATTTTTTTTGGTTCATCAGGGTGCTGACTGAGAGGACTAGGCCAGACGATCCACGAATAGGCTCGATCCGCTGGGATGATGAACAACACATAGCTGTGGACACGCTCATCCACGCCGAGGAGACAACTGAGGATATTCCGCAGATCGGCGAGGGACTCTCGTATGTTTTGAACTATATTATCGATGAGCACATGCCCGAGACCGTGTTACCTGTAGCGCCAATCAGTGAGTACAACGCAGTTTTGCCGCTTGCAGAACTGCCTTTTGACATTGTACAGTTCACGATTGAGCAATGTATTGGCGTTGATGATATCGACACCCCTGTGACTATTGCTCCTGTAGACAGCCCAACTGAGATAAATGAATTGCTTCTTAGCCTAGCAGACCCTGTGTTGTCAACACAAACTGATCTGAGTGAATTGGGTGCTTTGAGTGGGGTTGACCGGGTTGTAGATAGCCCAACTGTGCTATATGATATGCTTCTTAGCCTAGAAAATACACAGCGACCAGACACCGTTTTCTCAACACCCCCCGAACGGCATACACCCGCGATACACCAGCAGGGACCCTCTGTACAACAATCACGATATGCAAATCAGAGGGCAGAGTATCAGAGCTGTTTGCAATGCAGACATTACATAGAGGTGTTAGGTGAGACACTAGTGGCAGCCGATAGGCACAGACAACACATTGCATCGGAGACGGCTAGACGGTTTGCACAATTAGATGCAAAGATAGATACACTGATTACCCAGCAGAATACACCGGTTGTCCAGCAGGTGGCTGCCCAGGCAGAGGTCAACAGGGACATTGAGCAAAACCTTACAGTGCTGAGTGAGGGCCAGACTTCTATTGTTCTGGAACAGCAGGCCTATTCAGAACGCATGATTAGGGCGCTCGAAGCCATGAGTCCAGTCCTGCAACGCATCATCAGTAAGATTGCATTATTCACAAGTCATTTTTTAGGGCCCGAGCCACCGACAACGTCGGGCCAGCGAAGGCCCTATTGAAATTGAAGGGGTTGTTATTAGGGCCCGAGCCGGCGACAACGTCGGCCTGGCGAAGGCCCAATTGAAGGGGTTGTTATTAGGGCCCGAGCCGGCGACGTCGGCCTGGCGAAGGCCCTATTGAAATTGCATGGATTATTATTATTCATTATTCCTATTTGCCGCGCTTGTGACTGCTTGGGGGGGACTTGCTGTCCTCCAAAACTCACCAAATTTTGGGGACTTGTCAGGCCTGGTGAAAATGGCCATCTGACAATGGATGCGTCTTTCTGTGTAAAGAAATGACTCTCTAGCGCCCCCTACAAATCGGTCCGGCGACGCCCCTCGGCCAGTATGTCCGATTGACTTGAAATTTGACCCACATGTCCCAATCCGCTAGATCTAAAAAAAAGCCTCTCAGACCCCTAAGCTCCGCCTGCTTAGATTTTCCGCCATTTTGAATTTAGTGTAAAACCCATTTTTGCTATCTCCTCCGAGATTCTGGGTCCGATTGCTACCAAATTTGTTGTGGATCATTAATGGACCTACCTCATCAAAAGTTATTAAAAGCTTTTTGATACGTCTTAGCGTTTAGACGATATGGACCAATAAACTTCTTAGGGGCGTGGCTTAATATCAATACACATAACTTCTCAACCGTTTGCCCCAAAATTCCAAAACTTGCAGCATATGTGCACATCGCATGCGGTAACATACCCTGACAATTGTTTTTCATTCGACCACTAGGGGGCGCTACAGCATCCCGCGAAGTTGGCATTTTTGCCACTTTTTGCAGATTTCAGCCTTCGCATTTTAACGAACTCCTCCTAGAGAATTTATGCGATCAACTTCTCCTTTGGTCAGGATGTTCTTAAGACGTTTGTGATTAAAAGTTATTAAAATCTCGCACTTTCATCGAAGAACCTTGACGTGGCGTGGCGGCCATTTTGCCTCACTGTTTTGGAAAAAATAAATTCTTATAAGTTGTTATAACTCCAAGGTACATTATGCAATCCGCACAAAACGTCTTATGCATGATGATCGTTCAAGCTTGAACATATTTCAATTGAAAAAAATTCAATAACTCATAGCGCCGCCTACAGGCTAAAGGAAATGTCATTTTTTATACCTTTCTTTATACCTCCTAGTCAGGTGACCTGATGAGTCTGAAATTTTGTAGGAATAGCCTTGAGACATTGATGATGCATGATCATGAATATTGTGCGCTTTCGTTGAACTTTGTTGCCGTGGCGACGCATCGAATTCATGAAATAGGAAGCTGATGGTTGAGTGTGTTGGGATGCTCAAAAACTCATGCAACTTTGTACATGTGTCGTAGGTCATAGGAAGACATAGTGTATATGGTTTTTTGGCTTGGCCGTTTTAAATTGCCTCTATAGCGCCCCCTACAATATTTCGAAAGAGCAGCCCCAGCGCTACGTTTGAGCTACATGTATGAAAGTTGGTAGGCAGATGTATCCCATGTAGACTTAAAAATAAGTCTCTTGGGACCATGCTCTAAACCCGACCGGAAGTCAGCCATTTTGATTTATGTGTCATTTTTCCATCGATTTTGGCCTATTTCTAGTCGCTATACTTTAACTATCTCCTCCTAGGGACTTCATCAGATCCACTTTAAATTTTACTAGTACCATGTCAAGACCGTTGTGATTAAAAGTTATTAAAAGCTTTACGTTTGACGGAATCGTTTAGCCGTATCGGGCGATTACTTTATGTGATTCCTCATGAAAAAAGCTGATGTAACTCAGCTGCAGTTGTTCCAAACGGTCCCAAACTTCTCATGCTTGATACTACTCATAGCCTGAGGATGTCTACAAGCTTATTTTCACTAGTACTCACAGCGCCACCTGCTGGCGAAAGGAAATCTGCGTTTTCTGACAAACTGCATCCGATTCACGTGACTTTTACACTACGCGGTTCACGCTTGACACAGAGCAACACGACGCACGCGTTCTGTAGCGCCAGGCAGAGGACGCAGGAAGCGTCGGACTATTTGCAAAGCGTCATTTCCGGCACCAGGCGGTCCACGCGGGATTAAACACGTCTCGCTCGCGGACGCGCTGTCCGACGGTCGCGGACGTTCTCGGACGCGCAGGCCAGAGTCCCGCCGGCACGCCGACGCGCGCATGGCGAGGGCCCGTTCATCGCTGCTTGCAGCTTTAATTTTACATTATTTTTGGTGTCTTAAAGGGGGTTGGAGTGGGGCACAATAATAGGATCCATCATGTCTCCGCCCCGAAAAATTAAAAAAAAACTTTGTACAGATGACCGTGTGCATGTTTGTGATGAAGACACTCCTGTGGCAGACCATGTTTTTTTATGACATAACCCCTACATCTACTATACACACTCATGGTTCTAACAATAAGGGACAAGCCTTGTTACAAAGGCTTGAAGTACAAGTACAAATATTAGATAGACTGAAGGAATGCGCGATTGCGGCTAACGAGGCCGAGAAGGCTGCTGCTGCTGATTATGCGGAGGCAGAGAAGGGTTGGGGGAAGCATTTTACAGAGCAGCCTTTAGCATATGTCGACGAGGGGTACAAAGAACTACTTGGGGCTTTATCATGCGGGGATGAATGTCTGGGCTTAGAACACACCCATAGTACATCAAGGTTGTATGGGGCTCATGAATCAGTCGTGAGTTCATCCTCCTCCCCCTCACCCCCCACAGTCGTGAGTTCCTCCTCCTCCTCACCCCCCACCTCTCCCTACTCATATTCACACCCAACATATTATGAGACCCTAACCACAACCCCTCTATGTCCTGAAGTCGGTGATTGTGCTAATGACAGTGTCAGACACAGTCATCATGTGTGTTATGCTGGGGCCTCAGAGACGGGGGGTAGCTCCAATGACCCCCGTGGGGCAGCCGAGACAGGCCCTGTGTTAGGTGTTGTTGTTGTTGCGTCGTCAGACATGCCTGTTGAGTTGGTGACGAATAACCGATCCCCCGCTATAGACATCCCCTCTCATCATGTGTGTTATGCGGGGGCCTCAGAGACGGGTGTTGGATCCTTTGATCAAAGTGTGGCAGACAAGGAAGCCCCTGTGGAAGCAACAGAGGGGTCAGAGGTGCTTATTGTGTCGGAGACGAATAACGGTGTCACTGTTCAGTGTGGAGGGGTAATACCCCCGTGGGTCCCCCAGAGTGTTCTGATAACCCTATTCTTAGACGGACAATACCCTCGTTTGATGCCTTTGAACTGAGGCAACATGTTGATTTCAGAGGCATTGACCTGAATGACCTTGAACAAGTCCCAAACATTGTGCGAGGCCTACTGGCGGGGGTGATTACACAGGCCATCGATGATTCCCCAGCAGGCAGTGTTTTAAATGTGGTGTTGCGTGGCCCCTCCCTGGCTAGTGATGTACAGACTGTTTTAAACGCAGACGATGCATACAATGTAGACCTGTTTATGGAACAAATTGCCCAGGTCCTGCAGAGTAATGATGAGTCAGTGTCTGACGACGATTTGGTACCAATAGTCACGGTAGCTCAAAATAGAAGCGGGGGAGGGCATCTTAGGCTGGGGAATATCCCATATGACGAGATACTTGCTAAGAAATGTCGTTTTCTCTACAACCCCATCCCTCAATGCGGCCACAATTTATGTTTCTCTCTATGTCTGGCACATTTTAACAACACCTCTATGACCGGGCATGACAAATTAGAATATGCGTCCCTATTGCACAGCTCAGTAGGCTTTGATCACATGCACCGTGTATCATTCGCTGATATCACCAAATTTGAGAGACATCTGGGGGTAAAAATTATAATATTTCATCACAAGGAGGGCGATTGCAGTGTTTCCAGACACATGACACACCCCACACATAGACTGTCTGGTTATACTTGCACAATAACCACTATTACCTGATTGAAAACCAGACAGGTTTTTTCGGTGCACCCTATGTATGTGACTCATGTTACCAAACGTATGAAATGCGGCTATACCATAACTGTAAACACCACTGCAATGTTTGTTTCACAGCGTGCCACACACACCCTGGCCAGACACAGAAATGTGACCGTTGTAAACTAATCTGTAAATCCCAACTCTGTTTTGACCAACACATGCTTCCAGAAGCGGTCCATGGGCTCATCCCCTGTGATGCTATGAAATACTGCGAGGCATGTGGTAGAACGTACAAGGCTGGTAAAAAGCACCACAAATGTGCACTCCCTGCTTGTTCATACTGTGGTGAGCCGGTGTTGGAGAGTGATGAAGTTCACCAGTGTTTTATTCAGCCTCTGGAGAAAAAAGATACGTACACGAAGTACATATTGTTTCGATTTTGAGACACGGTATCACAATGGCAAACATGAGACAAATTTTGTATGTGCTATGGACATGGAGGGAAACAAGTTCTGTTTCAATACATTGAGCTGTGTGGATGCTTTTGTCAAGTGTTACAGAAAACCCAAATACAGGGATTCACCGCCCATAATGCATCCAGATTTGACAATTACATCCTGCTGGAGTACTTTGTCAAACAACGGATTACCCCTATGATGTATGACGAAGTACTCCGACAGCGTTGGATTGACTCATTCAGCTTTCTGCCCATGCGCTTGTCAAAAACACCTGCCACTTTGGGTTTTGAGGATCTAGTGAAAGGATATTTTCCCCACAAATTCAACACTAGGGCTAATGAATACTACATAGGCAGTTACCCCTCCCCCGCCTACTACGGGTACGAGATGTGTGACAATGACAAAACTTCCTTCATGAGCTGGTATGACACTGTTCGTGGCGACACCTTTGATTTTCAGACCGAGATCAGACGCTACTGCATCAATGACGTCGAAGTGTTACGCAGAGCATGTACTGTTTATCGGGAGTCTTTTCTGGAGTGTACACAACTTGATCCGTTTGCATTCACAACGCTGGCCTCTAGTTGCATGGGAGTGTTCAAAACAATGTTTCTCCCCACAGACACTGTGGCTCTAACGTATGAAAGTGCGTACATTGCTCAGAACAAGGCCTACTCTGATGTATCAATACAGTGGCTTGAATATGTGTCACACACAGAGAACATTGAGATCAGGCATGCTCTCAATCATGGCGAGCAACTGTTTCATCCGTTCTATGTCGATGGCATTAACACAGCGCCAGACACATGCTACGAATTTGCCGGGTGCTTTTTCCATGGGTGTGTCAGATGTCACGTGCCGTCCGATTTGAATCCGCTCACCAAAGCCACCTACGGCAGGCAGTACAAAGTGTTCATGGACAAAATAAACACATTGCAAAATCAATATCGTCTGCGCGTTGTTGTCATGTGGGAGTGTGAGTGGACAACATTAAAGAAACAGTCAGGCTGTAAAGACATTTATGGCCACATACAGAAAGCGTGAACGCCTCGACCCCAGAAATGCGGTCTTTGGCGGGCGCACAAATGCCATGAAGATGCACCATCAGGTGTGGATCTTCTTTTTTTTGCCTGTGCTCTCAACTACCTTGTCTGCCTATCAACCATGTCATTCCCTGCTTATTTGGATGAGACGCCTGCTACCGGCAGGGCTATAGGTATGTCTACAGACAGTATGCCTAGCGTGGTTGTGGATGCTCCTCCGCAAAAGCGGCGCCGAAGGGCCGGCCTTACTACTGAGAAGTCCGGGGTGTTAGAGATAGTAACCGAGGGAGAGAATGGGTATGTTTACACAGTGGGATATGAGGATGGGACAGTGACATTTGAGTCACATATCATTCCAGACTCGGAGTATGTGAATGTATCGGAATGGAGTGTGAAAGGGACCATGACTGTAAAAGACTGGAAACATTTTCGTTATGTTGTCTGTGTGGGGATGTATCAACAGGATATGGCAGAGCTGGGTTACATGTATCAGTGGGACAGTATTACGGGGCCTAAAACGCATCACGTGGTTGCGAGTCCATTTAGACAGGCAGATGATTTTGTTTTTCTGAGTGTCTGTGAAGACAGGGAGCGTATGACGGCGGTATGTGGAGAGGCGAGACGGGCTATGCACCCGAGCACAGACGTTGATTTTGATTTCTGGTTTGAAATTGTTTTCTTTGTCTAGTGGTGTGACTGGGCTGCTATGCAAAAAGTGTTTAGCAAAATTGACCAAGCCATCACAAGAGACCGAGTCAACACGGCTTATGGGGGTGTTAGAAAACGCCTTGTTTTCGGTAGTATACAGCAGTGATTCTCAACTGGTGGGTCGGGTCGCGGACCCGTTTTCAGTGGGCCCTTTGCCTGACAAAAAAAAATAAAAATTATTTTATTTTGAAGGGCATTTTTATGCAGCGGAATTATTCCAGCATTTACGGGACTTGTTCAGCGGTGCAGGAAAAACACCGACCAATGCGTTGTGAATCACATCACGTGATGAAGCTCGGCCAATCAAATATGAGTATTCTGTCAAGTTTCCTGACTTGAGTGAGATGTACACACACCGTGACACACTGGGAGAGACGAGGACATATGAGCAGAGCAGGACTGTTTATTGAGGTGTGAGTCGTGAAAGTCAAATCATAGGACGATCTCCAAAAGAGAGAAATGGCCAGAGAGACCAGAGTCATTGGACTCTGAATAATTCACCGTTATGAGTCTGTCCAGTCAAACACTAATTTCTCTGAGAGATGAGAAAAATATAATATTGTGGCTTTTTCACTTCACCCTGAATTAACTGAATTTAAAGCTGCAGGGCAATTCAGTGAAAATTATTTTGCTAAAATGAATTTCGTTCAGTAATTTATTTTTTAATCCAGCCGTTATTTTACTTGAAATGAGAAGAACATTTATTTATGTATTTCTATGTATTATTTATAATCCATCCAGTTAAATTTGAAAAATGAGATTAATATTTGTTGATATATAATTGATGTGTACTTTCTTTATTTGATTTGACAGTTGTTTACTACACAGATACGTTACCACTACTAGACCTCTTCAATATAGATATACCCAAATTATATATATATATATATATATATATATAATTTGGGTCGTGGGTCCTGGCTTGTCATTAAGGGGTGATGGTGGGTCCCGCAGCCAGACCAGTTGAGAACCACTGGTATACAGGACACTACGCCTTGTTTTACCTGACCCCGTGTGTTGACGGTAAATCGCCAACAACGCATCAGCCCTCAAACAGTGGATGATAGGTATGTTGTATTATTATTATTATTAACAATATCAATATATTTATAAAATGTTTTTATTTTCAGATTCTGATAACGCCACGTCAGCCGGCACCTGGTCACCACCCTTCGTTTTTTTTCAGATTCTGATAACATCCCTTCATCTGCCAGCTGGTCACCCCCCTCAATGTCTCCTCCTTCAACACCTCCACAGCCTCCTCCTACGCCACCATATTGGAGCTACACCCCTATTGCCTCAACAGCAGCCCTGTCTCTCCCCACATACGGGCCATATGTCACCCCCCCTCCTCCACAACACAAGCCCCGGATCCGTTCGGTGGCAGTCCCCCTCATCGACATGCACATGGATGACAACCCGGGTCCACCTCCATCACCACCCTCCTCTCCCCAACCTGCTTCACCGCCTCGGATGAGCAGTACCCAGGCAGAAACACCCCTACTGGTCATGGAGGAGGAGGAGGAGGAGATGCCGATACCTGCTGTGGCATGCGGAGACTTCATAAATACGGTTAAAATGTGTGTTCTAGTTTTGTTGGACAATGTTATTGGCCAATTCAGGAAGGAGAACTGCTATGGGTGTCAGGTTAATCATCCCAGTCAGAAACACCACATGTGCTTGTGGCCCGTCGATGAGGGGGTACGATGAACACCACATTGAGGAGCTGAAGGAACGCCTATGGACCGATCGTTTTATACCAGCCATACAACAGCATCTGCGCCCCATGGGTATCCATGCCAGCGATGACCGTATCCATGGGGTCGCCAAGTTTGTGCTACACGACCTGAAATTACATGAGGACTGCTTCGAGGATACCTTAAAAATGTATGATAGTGCAATCTACACTGATGATGCCTGCCTTGCACAGATGAAACAGCTGGGGAGATATTGGCTGGGGGTGTGAGAAAAACAAACAAACATGGTGATCCTTTTTTTCTTAATTTAGATGCGTGTGTGATTTTTTTTTTTTTCTTATTTTAGATAAGTGTTATTTTAGACGTTATTTTTCTTATTTATACTTCTACTTTTGTACAATATTACTGAATAAAATATGTTGTAACAGAGACAGTTGTCATTTTTGATGTGCTATTTGTGTGTAGTGTTGTATTGGGTGTCCTGTATGTTTTTTGTGGTATCTCTCTATATTATGTCTTTTCCTTTTACTGTGTTGTTGTTATGTCCTTGTTTGACCTGCCAAGGGACTGCTGATGCAAATTAGTTGAAGCTATAATCTGGTACAGTGCATCGAATGGAGACATTTATGTTTAAACTGTACATGGTCCCTTTTAAATAAATTTAATTTACACTTGGGGGCCTAACATGGAGAGTACGCTACAAAAGATTTATTACGATCCTTCTCATCCAGGGGGACTAGGCAGTGTGTCTAAACTTCGTAAGGCTGCCAGAGAATGCGAGGGTGTGACTCCCTCACTGGCCGCTCTTAACAGATTTTTATCAGCGCAAGACGTGTACACCCTCCATGCCAAAACTGCCATACATTTTCCGAGGGATAGGGTTTTGGTCAACGATATTGACAAGCAATTTCAGATCAATCTAGTTGATATGGGTGAATATACAGAGGAAAATGTCCGATATTTATTAATGTGTATCGATGTATTTTCAAAATATGCATGGGTTAGATGTCTTGCCAGAAAATCTGGGCCCTCTGTTACAAAGGCATTTAACCTCTTAATGCCTAGCCCTATTTTTAGGCCTCTGCTCAAAAATTGCATACCCAAACTCAAAAGAGTGCATCTTTGCAAGCACAAGGTCTATTTGAATAATTTGGTGTGTTGTAATAAAGGAACACTTGTGAGATTTGTTCAGATGTGTAAATATCAGTGTATAAGTTACTGGTTAAGAGTAAATGAACATTGCACACAGCTCAAATTGAAAAGTTTCAGGTTCGCCTGCATTGAAATGATGCAGCCCCCAGCCTAAAACATCTCCCAAATCATAGCACATATATGTGAACAGTCTCTCTGCAAAGTTTTACTTTGATAAAGTGAAGCAGAACAAAATGAGAGAAGTGTTAGTACAGAAAATTTAGGCGAGATTTCCAAAATGTGCATTTGGGCACCATGTGTGCCATGTGTGCCATTTGAATTTCCTCATGTACCAAACTACATACTTCACTTATAAATTACTAATGGTGTTAAATACATCCAAATGTAGCAATTTCTGGCTTTTTTTGGAAAAAAAAATATATATTTCTTTTTATATTATATTTTATATTATATTATTTTATATTATATTTGTAAGTCTTCTGTTTCGACATCTTACTAATTACCGGTAATCCTAAAAATGAACGAACGGTGAAAAGGCAGCCGAAATCTCATCTATCATCTATCTGAAAGCAAGCTCCAGCTGTAATCAACTGAGTGTGTTCAGCTGTGCGTAAAGCCAGCTGGCAGCGTGCTCCTCTATTTATAGATACGCAGAACAATAACTCTGGCTCCCATTGGCCGACCTCCATGGTACATACCTCTCTGTATTCGTTAGCTCCAATAGAATTGAGCTAATCACTTGAAAATGAGTGACAGCACTGTGAGCCAGTCAAAATCATCAAGTCTCCGAAAATAGTGACTTGCAGTGTCTGGGACCCAAATCATGTTAAGCCTTCCCCTGTGGGGTGAAATGACCCCCTCCGAAGGAAAGGCGTGTCCCTGCTGCAAGGCAGGAAGTACATTGACTGTTTACCAGCGGAAAAATGCGGGGGATTATAGTTGTTCGGCTTCAAAACGACAATAGTAAGTGATATTTATGATCATAAAGCGATAATATGATTTGTGTTGCTGGTGTCTGTTGGCCTCATATCTCAGCGATAGTATGACGGAGAGAAATGTTACGGATATGTCCGTAATCGTTGTGGTGTTGGGGTGATTTCTGCTATTTCGGTTTGTTTGTTAGCATCAAGCTATGATTGCTAAGTCCGGAAATGTCCCGAGTGCGTACACTCCTGGCGAAATATGAATATGGTGTTGTAGTTATGCTAAGTTTGACTACTGAGTTGTGTTTGGAGTATGTTCAAATGTCTTTTATACGATTTTATCCCAGGTTTCTGACGTTTCACGGGGTATGCGACATCATTATTAATTAATGTGTTCACTGGTCCAAGTATGACACAAATGACCACGTGACTAGTGTCCCCTTATAAGGGGACCCTCGTCACTAAGAGGTTTTAATGTAAGTCGCTTTGGAAAAAGCTCTGGCTAAATATACATAATGTAATCTAATGAGCTGCATCTCTGCTAAATGAAAGTTATGATTCTATGTTTTTAGAACTGAATGAAAATTATATCTAGATTGGAAATAAATCTTCCTTCCTGAGTAATGTTTACAATTATATTCTGGGGATAATGTATCCAATGGAGGAACATTTTAGGTGTAATACTACTATCATATTATCAGTCGATGTTGGATCTCAGGTCTGTACAAAATGCTGAAACAACCCTGATGCTGATCGAAATACAGAGAACTCAGTTCAAACTAAAGCAGACATATTTCGACTGAACCCATTGAAACATGAATGACGACATATTGCAGCATTGGTTGCAGGGCCGTTTGCGGTTAATCATCGACCTGATTAGCCATTGGCCCCAAGGTCTACAGCTCATCTCGTTAAAATGAGAACATAATAGAATATGAATGTGGACATACACTTAGGCAATTTCCTCTTCCATCCAGAGCTGTGAAAGTATCATGAATCACTGGTGGATTGAAAACCCAGCGGTATGCCAGTGCAGAAGTTCGAGTTCATCTTCAGACCACAGGCTGCTCTGAAATTCCTCTGTTACAGGCCCTAGAGCTATGGAATAACTTAAGTTAGGTAGGGAAAAGGTACACATAGCTTGACCTTTGTAATAACAGAACCCCAACATAACATCTTTTTTATGGAAAATTAATACTTCCATTCCATACTATTCCAACCCCCTTTTGTTTCGCACAAATGTTCGTTCTTTCTGAATGTTTTAGGATGACCTTGTACATTGTTTAAAAGTTTACTCCTCTGGTTTCCAATCCGAGGGTGGGGAACCCCAATGAATTGCAAGAAAAAGACATGGAAGACAATCTCTCTTGTTTTGTTGCTAGAACTGGAGGGGAACAATTAAATAAATTTAAAAAACTACATAGCAGAACTAATCCAAAGTATTTAGGGAGGCCCTCCATATTAGGTAAACACTGTTGTAGCAGAAACACATGCACAAAAGTGTTTTTGTTTAAATCCACACAGTGCGTTAATAAGTGACGCCAAGGAGTCTGATCAGGTGTCAGTATGTGATGATGTTGAGATGAGAACGTGTTCACACATGACAAGGCCGGACTGGAGCAGTGAAAAGCAGATGGAACTTTATAAATCACTGTTGCTGTTTTTATGTTTTCATTATTTGAATATGTGGCTGCAGAGCCACAGGTTACATCAGACAGGAATCTGAAACTATACATTCATATTTCACTCACTCACTTCGGCTGATTGTTAACATTTGTATTTCTACCTCGAGTAGATTTTCGTCCACATTTCCCCACTGTGGGACTTATAAAGGATTATCTTATCTTAGATCAAGTTCATACTGTGAAGGGTTATATTGCTTATTGCTACAGTACAGTGCATGTGGTATGAATATATATATATATATATATATATATATATATATATATATATATATATAATATATATATAATTTACTTTCTCAGTGAAAATATTTTCTATAATTTTGTGAATGCACGGTTAGTAGAACAAGTTAGAGAAGAAGAAAACATTTTACATGAATTCAAAAGTCCTCCTTAGAACTACGTTTCTATCCTTTCAAGACACACATTGTCAGGATCCAGGATCCCTGTCGGACCCGTTGTGTTTCCCCTGATCTCCTCTCCTCATGTGTCCTGTCGTTCCCCTGTTTGTTATTGTATGCCATGTGCTCTGTGTTTGTCCTCTGTCTCCAGACACCTCCCACACCCTTGATCGTGCACAGCTGAGGACACTCCAGCCGATCACCTCCTGCAGCCTGACACACCAGACTCAGGGCCCGCTAATGAGTTCCCTGTCACTATATAAACTCTGGTCCTGCAGTCTGGGGTTGTCAGGTCGTACTGTCTTTCACCCGCTTCAACCCCGTGGCATCCTCTGCCCTCCTGGGGTTCTACGGATTACACGCCGCCGCTCCGCCCTCCGTGGCGTTCAACGGACTACACACGCCGTTCAAGCGGCCAGCTCTCTGGTGTCGAGCCACGGGACTCACACCGCCGGTTTGCCTACTCTGGTGTCGGACCACGGGCTCCACACCTCCACGCACCTTCGGAACAAGACCTCCAGCTCTCCGGTGTCGAGCCACGGGCCTCACACCGCTGCTTTGCCTACTCTGGTGTCGGACCACGGGCTCCACACCTCCACGCACCTTCGAAATAAAACCTGTTTCCAGTAACTTCTGTCTCCTGTGGTCTTGCGTTTGGGTCCTACCTGTTAACTCCCGTGACACACATTGCTTATTTTATGGATTTGAACATTTATTTTCCATCTTTTTACACCACATTTCCTCTGGACCTGATGCATCGCCAAACTATTAATCAGTCTGACCCCGTGTCACAGATAAAAAAGCATATATAATGTGCATATCTTCCATAACCTACATGTAGTTGATTATAGCGCTTAGCTTATGAGAACTTCCATGTTCCATCCATTCATCATTTACTGTTTTTTCATGTAGACATTCAAACTGCACTGGTAGGGGGATGTTAGGCAGGATCAGCTTAATGCATCAATAATCCTATATTCAGCATTTGCATGCAACTCTAATGTTATGACATATAATCAATACATAAAAGCAGGTCTATGTCTGTTTGTTTTACTGCAGAAGAAGAATATGCTGAACCTCTTCCCTGGTCCCCCGTGTCCATGTACAACATGCAGAGAGCAATGTAAGGTCCTTCATAGTTTCTCTCTTCAGACATATCATTGAGACAAAACACATTGTGATCCTTCCCACATTTTGGGAATGGTGAAAAATTCTATTGTAAATGTGAGGGAATTATTCATTCTCTTCTTCTGTTCCGACCTAGTGACCCTTACAGCTGGGGGTAATCTTACACAGGGTTGAGTTGTTGGTCAGCGTTACCGTAGCTACCAGACACGGGGCGTCCTGGTCAGGCTTCTGATAATTCAGTGAATCAGGTCACCTCCCGAGAATAGTGGGAGTCGGGCAGCATCCCTCCCTGGATCACTGACTCTGAGATGTAGATTAACTGAGATGCCTTGACTACTCAGGGATATCCAGACATATCCTGAGTCTCCAGGCAAGCTGATCTGTTCTGCCTGGAGCATGTACATCCTGTCCTCTGATGAAATAGGCTGATGTCTTCATTAACGACATTGTTGCTTACACATGTGACTTAGTGTAGAAATGTCCTTATTGGGCACTTCCTACTTTTGTATAAACTAGTTAAATACTACTGGAAATGTGACAACTTTCAGAATCGAGGTAGGCTATGCACTTGTTTCTGTTCTCGATTCTCCTTGAATTCAAGCTGTAATAAACCCTTCTACCTAAGACATCGAGAGTCTCCCGATGCGTCTTCAGATTCCAGTTGGTCTGCTCACAAGATTTATCCCTACAGTAAATCTATTGCAACGTTGGTGTGTGATGAGACTTAAAGCTCTCCACTTGCACTGTATTTACACCTCGTTGACATCCCTGAACACATTCTCACTTAACTCATCAAATACCGCCGCCTGGTCAGTTGCCCTACGCTTCGAACTATGACGCTCTACGTTCCGCTCTAGTGCCCATTTTGGACATGTCAGGGACGGCATGTTCGCAGGAAACTTGTAACATGCATACAGTCTCTTTTCAAAGTAAATTTCCAAGATAAGTTTAGCTTTTTTATCCAACAACAATACTTCAGGGAAAGGTCCTGGGATAAAATAAGAATGTTTGTTACGTAACTTTTGTTGTGTTAGTACATAAGTTACGTAACAAAAGTAAGGTGGAATAAGTCAACATTGACATGGTTTCAGGCAGGAAACAAACAACGGCCTCAAACTTAGTTTGATCCAACCATCCACTTTAAGCTCCTCTCTAAGTGCTCTTTAACAGCCATTGCTCTGAGCATCTCATAATGATGTTGGATGGGTTTTAATTGGAGTTAGTTGAAAGCCTGGAGTGTATCGACAGATGCTCAAGGGTTTCTTGTGTCTCGGTATCAGACGTCCAGAGGCACTGACCCAGCCTTGGTATTTAAGTGAGAGTGGTAGTGAGAAGGTGTTGCATCCCTGTGATGGCATTGTGATTGGTCTCCTGCAAGGTGTAAATGCACTCCACACAGCGTTACCACATTCTTCACAAAAAGATCCAAAGTTCAAAGGTCTCCTAAATCCACCTCCTCCAGCAAACAGTAGCAGGAGCAGCAAGTCTTCCCTCACAAACAGGGATTCATAAATGAATAACATATTACTTCCCTCGACTTGGGATGTGCCGTGTTTGTTGACAAGTCTGTCAGCGCATCCCTGGTGAGTATTTAGAGACAAAATCCCATTTGTATGACTTATCCATATGATCCAGATCACAGTTGGAAAAAAAGCTTAATACATCATTTGTGGCTCAGATTGATTCGGAAACATCAGGTCTGTGTCTCATGTGCAATAGAAAAAACAAGAACTGGGACAATTGAACAGCAGCACTGCCAGATTGAGACTGATTGGGCTATTGCCCTCTGTACACTAAATCATCTCGTTCAATTTTCCTCATTGCCAGTTAGCTGAGTGATTTAGACTTTGACTGAAAGTTTACATAACTGAAGGTCAGTGATAGAAAAAGTTCTCCACTTTAGGCCAGTAATTCATATTTTGGTCAAGATGCTTACGAGGAGATGCTTTGTTTCCAGTTTTACAGGAAGGGTGATGCTGAGGATCTTTAGGTTGTTCCCGGATTTTGAAACCTGACCTTGTATGGGGTCAGATCAGTCTCAATAATCACAAATGCACACAGAAAGGTTCACAAATGCATACAGAACAACATTTTTTACATTTGTTTGTGGATTTGTATGCATTTCTTTGTGGATCGCGCTGCATTTCTTTACAGATCTCTCCTTTGATTTATGAGACTGCCCTGACGTCGCTAGATTCACAAATGCGTTTTTTTCAACGTTCTCTTTTTCAACCAATCACATGAGCGCAGCTCCCCCCTCCCCTCCCCACGAGGCTGGCAGCGTTAGAGTTACGCAATTTGCGGAGGCAACGGGTCAGAACGAAGTCAGCTCGGCAAACAATGGCGTCTGGTAGTGGCGGAGCTCCCGTTTAAAGTTTCATGGCGTGCATGATTAATTATGTTAGAGTTGTGAATTATTGCTACGTCAAATATGTTGCATCATGGATGTATTTTGCGGCATTTTAATACAAGCGTTAGCTAACTGCTTTGCAATATAATGATTACAGACAACTAGGATCATAAGCTAACTTAGTTAGTCACTATACAATAAGGTCAGTGAAGGCCTCATGCTTTGTGGGATGTTGTTATTTTGGGCTTGTAACGGGGAGAGCGAGTCTTTGACCGGGAGAAGATGGTTAACTATGTTGGAGAACGTTAACAGTGTTAACTGTTTGTTTGGCGTAGGCTACGGCCCACAAGTAATATAACGTCTCGTAGCTTTCCTGACCAAGGGTCGCTACAATATTAAACCACAAGTAAAAAAGACAACTAGATTGTGTTACTGAGTTCAAATATTGATTGTCTTAAACATCCACCCCGTGAACTAACCTTTTGATTCAAACGTTAACTGATTTTAGCCAGTAGAGATGGCTAAGATTAAGTTATCATTAACGTTGGAGTGAATAAATTAGCCTTTTAAAATATTTTGAAGTTGTCATTTTGAGTGCTGTCATTTTGGGAGCAGTTAACACACATTTTTCTGATCCATTTTTGTCATGTTTTATTTATCTATCCCCTAGGAATCACTGAGGCGGGACATCCTTCAGAGATTGCATGATAGACTGGTACACATCTTGGAGAGGCAACCTCTTGACATTGAAGGGCTACAGTTTGCATGCCGTCAGGATTTAGTTTTATTAAGTGCTCTACATGAAATAGTGGATGTAGGAGAGAATATATTGTCTGCACTTTCAAACATAAATACTCTTATCCAGCAGGAGAGAGAGAATGAACAGACATTTGTAACTCTGGAGTTGCAAAGATGTTTTGGACGTGGGCGTCCACGATTGACTGTGTCATTAGAGACTCTCACGCATCTTGTTGAACTTGGGCTGCCATCAAATTGCATTGCCAAACTCCTTGGTGTGTCAAGAGCAACTCTATTTAGACGGATGGCCGAAAATAATATATACATGTCTGGTCAATATAGTGGCTGCAGTGACGATTCATTGGTCACAGAAATTAAAGGCACAATGCCAGATGCTGGCTGCAGTCTAGTCCGAGGTGCTCTACTTACAAAGGGACACAAAGTGCAATGGGACAGAGTCTATGCATCTATGCATCGTGTGGACAGTGTTGGTGTGCTTGCAAGGATGAGCCGATTGGGATGTGTGGTGAGGAGAACGTACTCTGTTCCTTACCCAAAGTACATGGTGCACATTGACACCAATCACAAGCTTATCAGGTATGTCTGCATGCTATCTGTATGTACATTGTTAATTCTAGTGATTTTAAAATAATGTCTAGTGTTGTATATCTTGTATTTTGTATATTGTATTATATTATTAACATAGCAACCATGATACAAGATCACATTGAACTTCATTGACTTGGAATTCCATAAGCTGATTTTGCAGTGTTCCCATTCTCACAAATATTATTTTGTGAGACCTATGCTGCTAGAGATGTTTTTTTTATTGTGTTTAGGAGTTACTTCTTGTCTAATTTGTTTTGGCCTAGGTACAACTTTGTTATCTTTGGGGGAATAGACGGCTATTCAAGAAAGGTAAGACTTATAATTGTCAAGTACCAACAGCTGCAAAGTGTTGCTGAACATCCCTGTTGTAAGCACGGAGGCTTATAAAGGTTTTTCTCCTTTATAAGCTTCATTTTATATTCTGTACAAACTGATGGCGAGCCTTTGGTAAAATATATATAATTTGCCCTCATTGAAAAATGTCCTCTCGCTTTCCTCACATCTGATTCTGTAACCTACCAGTTTCCATTGCTGAAGAAAAGCAGGCCTTCTACAAATTCACATGACCGTCGTAATTGTATTTTCTTTGTAAACTGGATGACAGCACTGCCTATCCCACCCATCCTATGTTAACCTTGAGGCTGTGATTTTAACATTTAACAACTTTACTTTCAAAGTGTCCATCTATCCTTTTCAGTGAGCTTTGACTTAATTGTCCATGTTGTAAGACTTGTCTGAGCTGTCATGAGATATCATTATATTGAATGATTCTCTAGTAATTAGTTGTTTTCTTAATGTTGTACATGTCATTTGGGCATTGATTGTTTTGCCCCTGAAAGAACATTAGTTTGATGTATGTCTCGAGGAAAACTGATTCAAGTTCTAATATGTTGTTCTTCCTGTACTTGCAGATGATGTACCTGAAGATAGCAGACAACAACCGGTCTGACACTCACTTGGTCTTCTTCAATGAAGCTGTTAATGAGCATGGGTTTCCTCTGAGGTATTCGTGTGATTGTTGACCTATCCTTAACATTAAGATGCTTCCCTCAAATAGCTACATCAGTTCAAAAACAGGAATTGAACCCCTTCTGTGTTTGTGATGCTTGAACAACATAGATTTCAATTGTGCATACTTATTTGCCTGATGAGGTATATTTAAATTCACAAAATTATATTATAATATTTTCAGAGTGAGAGGAGATCATGGAGGAGAAAATGTGGGTGTAGCAGAGTTAATGTTCTCAGTTCGTGGAACTGACATTAACAGCTTCATTGCAGGGAAAAGCGTACACAATCAACAGTGAGTTAAACCTAATTTTGGAAACTTTAAACTTAAAATGTATCCTTAAGATTCCTTTTAATGAACCTTCACAAACAAGAACATTTGAATTTTCACAGCAACGTACTGGCCGTGAACATTTTAAAGCAAAAACGTACTTTTAAAGTGAATTTCATAATCTTATGGACTCCCTCCATGTCGGTCAGTTGATACTTTAAAATGAATACAATATTAAGTTCGAATTATTGCCACTGATTCAATGACTGGCTGGGGAGAAGTAAACAGTTCCTTAAGTGATCTCTTGTACAAGTTCTGAAAATTATCTTTTTTCCCCTCAAATACAGAATTGAACGCCTGTGGCGTGATGTGTTCATGAGTGTATTATAACACCCTGCACTCTCTTGAGGACCAACACCTGCTTGACATCAGCAACATCCTGCACATATTCTGCTGCCACTACGTGTTTCTGCCACGAATACAGGCAAGCCTGGATGTCTTCAGTGAGGCGTGGGACAACCATTCCATCAGGACAGAGCAAAACCAGCCACCAAACCAGTTGTGGCAGGTGGGCCAGGCCCTGAATCCTGTTGCGGCTCCTGAAGTAATTTTTTTTAATGTCCCATCACAATCATAAAATAACTCCCCTTCTTGTATTCTAAAAGCCTTGGCTTTGTGCAAGCAATAATAGGGTTGTCCAACACAACTGCACAGTACTTTGGAATAATGTTTTTGCACCTGGAGTAACATGGAGAGAATCTTAGCATAGCTTCATCTTTTCCATTATATTCCATGATTAGTCATATTTTACTCCCATCATTTATTTTATTCATGGATAATTGCATTCCATTTTCTGTCTTTCATTCAGACCTATTTTGTTATGTGTACATGGACCCGAATGCAGACTCAGACAGCAGAGTTCTATTTCAAAACCAAGATAATTTATTTCTCTCAGTCAAGGGAAAAGACAGGAAATGGACAAAGTCAATAGGAGGAGTCTCCACGGTTCCAAGCCGGAAAGTGGCTAATCCTGCTGAGCGGCAGACGAAGCCGACAGGAAAACTGTCAAACGTCAATACGGAGGCGCGTCCTCGCGCTCCGCTCGGATCCTAGCCGGAAAGTGTCCGGTCCGCGTCCACGGCTGGCAGGCAGGCTGGATCGTCTGTGTGACACCCGAGGCTCGACACAGGAACGCCAAGACTACACAGTTGATCTCCGAGGAACTAACTGGAAGGCTTCTTCGTACAGGTGAAAACCCGAGGCTCGACACTGTACGGCAGCAAGTTGAAAAACCGAAATGCATCGTTAGTAGCGGATCTTCAGAGAGTGAACAAATGGACTACTCACGGGTCGGAATACCAGGTAGGTAAACGGACGGACTGACAACTGGGATGAGAGAGACAGGCGTATTTATGTCAGCTGGAGGTGATCACAGGAGATGAGGCACAGCTGTGCCTACGGAGAGAGGCGTGGCAGTGGGCGGGACTCGTAGGAGGACACTACTGAGAGAAATACAGCAGAGTTAGACATAAATCCTCACATATTTTGTAATAAGCAGTGGTAAGGGCACAGTGCTTCTTTCAATTTGTGTGTGCATATTACAGGTAATTCAATACAAGTCATATACACTTATCTGTTTTTTTTTCAGGGTATACCAGAGATTCAATGGGAGGAGAGTGGATACCCAAATGAGCCTCATCCTGGGGTCAATGTTCCTACACTGGACAGGCCTCTCTCAGATCCTGAAATGATGCAGCTGCAAGACCACATTGAGCCATTGCAAGAGTCTGACAGTTTCGGAGTGGACATATATCTCAACGCTGTCCAATATGTTGAGAACTTAATTGAAGCAAGGTAATTACATGCTTGACGTGTCAAACTCCAGTAGAATTTTCAGTAAGTAATTCAACTTGAAATAATTTGTTTACTTAACGCGTACTATTGTTATGAGTCATGATATAGGCTCATATATGCTGTGTATTGTGACTAACATAGTCACAATACACATATGTTTTCTGTGTATCCAGTAGATGAGGTGATTGGACTGGGGACTCATGAGGCAGGACATAAGAAGGCACCTGTGGAGGCAGGCCGTCATCTCTCTCTCTTCTCCCCTGCTCCCAACCGGACCATGCTGCATCGCAACAGGGATCGAGGCGACCGCCCTAGCACATCCTATAGCTAACACTGTTAGCCTAACAGTCCATGTAGTGGTAGGGGTGAGCCGCTCTTTTGTTTACTGTTTTCTCTTGTTTTGGGTAGGGAGTTAGGTAAGCTGCCTGTCTTTTCTTTGGGAGTAGGTTAGGTAGTGGATTAATAAAGATTGTTTTGTTTATTGTTTTGTTTATTGTTTTGGGCCAGGCTCACCCTGACTTATATTGCTGCCAATGGTGTATAACAATAAATATGATGGACTGTATTACAGCATATAACTGGTCATCTTGGGAGTGGGAGAGAGGGGGGAGACCTTATACTGTGCTGCGTCCAGGTTCCCCTAGACCGGGGCGCAACACTATGTTGAAGTTTATATTTCCTTTTTTATTTTTATGGTGAAGATATAGCACGATGTGCCCACATTACTCCTGAACTTCCCAAAAATGTTTCACATGTGTGAAGTAGTGACTTAGAGCATTTCATTTGAAGTTTGCATTATTTTTACTTATGGCTTTCTTGCATACAATGTGTACATAAAAACAATTAAAAAACAACAACAACAATGTACTGCAGTGGTATTGAACACTTGAATGAAATAATCATATTTAGAGAACTTCAGAAACTAAATAGGGCATGTGAGGTCATATGTGAACAGGAATTCAAATGCAACACCTTGATATTTTCATCTACACAAGCCCAAAACCAGAACTGATGGAACTGATGGCCATCATCATGTCCTGGTGGAACATCTTATAGGTCTGGTGGTGGCTGGGGAGCTTCAATTTGAAGAAGCAGGTGAGATAAACCGGGTAAGTTGAGGTTACCACCTCAACGATGAGGTTTCTTGTCAGCAGCTCCCACCCAACCCAGAACTTCATGAGGTCACGGAGCACCTCCGGTGATGCTATGGAAGAGAAAATGTTATGCATGCGACACCTCAAATGTATTTAATTGAAATTTGAGCCACTAAAACTTGCCAAAATATCATATACACCATGCATAGAATTATATATGTACCCCAAATTGTATGCAGATTTTGAATCAGAACTGCCATCTCTTCCTTTTTTGTTCATTCTTACCAATACCAACACCCAAACAAGTAGGTGCAAATAGAGATAAGAGATGCAATAAATATATAGAGAGGATAAGACAAGTGTTACCTATCTATGAACTTCCTCAAAAATCCAGTGACGAGACTGACTTTATCCAATGGAACAGGGTCGTCCTCTTCCTCGTCACTGTCACATTTCGGTTGTGGCCAGTGGATGTTCTGGATCACAGCCTACAGGGGATCCAATACAAGTGTGTATCATGCTAAGATTAAAACTTGTTAGATGTGGCATTGTGATCTTAAAAATGATACAACATTGTTTTTACATTGGTAACAGAAACCTAAACAAATTCAATTACATGAAAGTATTTGCAAACAAATCTCAGGAATAACATAAATCCAATAAAGACACAAGGCAGCTTACCTGTGGGTAAAGCTCTTCATGCGACTCCCTTGGAAAAATGATGGGATGCACATCTGGCCTGTCTGAAAGAAGCGGCCAGATTCCCGTTTCTTTGAGACCTTTGCGGATCTGTTTAACACGTATAAGAACCTGCAAACAGAATTGATAGGACAGAAGGCAAGATTTACAATGAGGCACTACTTCAAAAGAAGGCACCACAGATGCTTACGGGTCATTGACGAATAAGGCTTCTAAAAAGGTCATTAAAAAATTATCTTCAAAATGGATGTAATGCATATTTTTGTGTCTGAAAAAATGTGGTGAAACAAGTCTAAGTTGTGAACCAACTTTTAACAGAATTTTTTAACTTCACAGGCTAAAAAATGTCAGGTGGCGCAACCATATTTATAAAGAGATATATATATTCCTAATATTTATTCAAACTGAAATTTTTGACAAGTAGCCCTTAGAGTGTCTACTGTGTCTAGCACATCGTATTTTGTGGTTGTGTTTGATATATATACAATAATTTATCACAATTGCGTTCAACTATTTAGTATATTTAACTTTTGACTTTACATTTAAACAGAAACATAATAATACAATTGTACTGAACATGTATCAAAACTGGATAGGTTTTATAGAATGAAATGATAAAAGTCACGAATTGATACAATTATTTTAAAAGGAAATAGTGGACTCGGACACAAAAATATGCATGTCAATGTCATGACCCTTACACAGCTGACCACTTAATTGTTTTGACCACTTAATTGTTTAGACTATCATGTCACAATTATATTGTTTCAATAAGATAATTTATAAAATGATTACTGCATGTGAAAGCAGTTCTTGGAACAGCCAGTCGTGATTGGTGGAGGTTGGCACAGGGAGATCCCAGGACAGGCAAAGATCAGTCACACTGGTGGTTTCTTCTGCAGTAAGTTCTGCATTCTTAAGCTAAACAAAGCACATATTCACAAAATGAATTAAGAATTTAGTAATTGCATGCAGTTATTTCTGGGCAATCAACAAAAAAGGCAAAAGGTAGAAATTGTCAACATCTGGAAAAAAACCACAGGAACAAAATAGCTTTGGAAATCAGATCTTGCATCAGATGACATACACATGTAGCATTGTGGTGCATTGGTGTTGGGCATGCAAACTTTTAACTACATTACTCATGAATCCAATTGTTTCACGATGGTCAAGATCAGGACAGTCCCAAAGGGTCAGAGTTGATACTGCAGTGTCTGTGCTCCCGCCAGTCAACAGGGTCACCACAGGCAAACTGAGTCCTGAGAAACAGAAAGCACCATGCAGGAAGGAATGGCCTATCATTCGACCCGCCATCTCAAACAGGTTGCTTTCCCGAAGCACAGCGGCTGAAGAGGGAACCCGATGTTCTTTTTCACCTTCAAAAAGGCTTGTACGAGCAGCAGAGCCTTAATTTAAAAAAAAGAGGTTTATTTAGATTGAGCATTGACAAAGGGTGTATTTAAATAAGCTGAGTGTTTACATGTCAATAAACATTCAGGTTCTTGCTATGGACAGTGTTGAGATATATATCTCAACTGTCCAATAAATGTTTGACAGGTCCAATTAAACATATTTTTCTGTGAAAAGATAATGGGTGACAGACCAGCTGTTTCTGGAAGGGAGTCAACATCCCTCTCTTTGTACACACACACTCACCGAAATGTATACTGAAGCCAGTGTTAAGTTTCTGCATGGCCATTGACAAAACATGTCGGTTGACACCGTCACCGACTGCTGCATCACCTTGAAAATAAAGATGACCACAGATGAAGACTACAAGCAACCAGATGACAAGCGATATACTAGACAAAGCATTGCGCTACATTCTTTTGAGATTCCACTAAGAATGCAACAATTTCTGTCTTCTGTGGAAAAGGAAACTGTGGAAAATCCTCATTATGCAAACTCTTTTTTTAAAGTTGCTAACTATTCAGTTACACTGTTTGGTAATACCTCTCAGCCTGCACCTGAATGGACTTGCCCAGTTAACATCATTCCTTTTATAGAATGAAATGATTGAACTGTCCTGTTCTTCTTCTTCATGAAACAAGTCAAGTGAGAGAAGGAGCCGTGGACATTCCGAGTGACGGTCCAGGAGTTTTTCTCCAAACAACTAACATGCTTTCCGGGGGTCTACTTCATTCGCCCATGCTGAAAAAAAGAAAAAGGGTTGGTGCAAAGGAACTTCTAAACTACGTAGTCATATCAGCTGCCATCCCAGAGTCAGTCAGATATTTTTGTCTCGACAGTGACATTTTGGAAGCCCTGCAGTATACTAACGGTAGGTACTTGAAATCAATGTTGCTTTTGAATTTACTGGATCAAACATCTTGTAGCAACATTTCTTTTGGGGATCTTTGTTTTGTTACAGTGTTTGTGAGTAGTCACTAAACCATTTACAGACAAAGTTTTCCCATTTCAAATGATCCTACACCAGTAAAGACTGAATAAATCACCTGCTGTTAATCGTGGAACCGAAGGTCCTGGCAATTCCTCTGTCCTTGTCGGACTGGCTGCTACAGTGTAGAAAGCATTGTCCACTCTTAGGACAGACGAAAAAACATTTCACTCACAAGAACGGGAAATGGACAAATCAAGAGTGGTTATTTTTCATATATTTCTTCCTTTATACAGTCTCCCTCAATCATACAAAAGTATGCCAGATGCTCTATCCATGTTCTCCTCAATCAGAACATAAACGTGAGTTAGTCAAACATTCTTACTGGTCACCACATGTGCTTGCATGAGATGGGAGGACAGCAAATGGGAATGATTCAAGACAGATTGGGCAAACCTACAACAAAAAAGCCAACACAACCAATTACATAAGTGTCATGGTTAATGAACCTCTTGTAAACATGTGACAATTGCTAAATACAGTATATATAATGATATAATAAAAAATGAGTGCACACGCGTGTCCCAATACAAACAGTAAATTTGTTGAGATGTTATAATCTGCCCCTTCACACTCCTGCAACCACCATGTCATTATGTACTAACATATCTGCAACCTTGCTTCCCTTGGTGAAAAAAGAACAACGCTTTATTAATGAATTGCAAGGTTACATAAAAAAAAACACATCAATTCCCTGTAAGGATTCCCTGATTCCTGTGGTAGGTGGGACTGGCTGCTCAATAAGATGGCAATCTTCGACAAGAGGCGTCCTAGATTCACTCTCCTTAAAAGGACAAAAAGAGAGAGCTCGGTGCTATAGAATTTGAAACTGTCATTTGCGCAAGCTCAAATATTACAAATTTATTTGTCAAATTAAAGAAATGTTGTAAGAACAGCTTACAGTCAACGTGGCATTGCATCCTTTCACATGTAACGGCAACAGCTGTAAAGGCATTTGATTGCCACATGTAATGCAGTTTGACTGCGGCATCTTTGCGAACTCTGCTGAACTAAACGGGAGTGGTTCAGTGGAAAGATGCTCCTGTAGTGGAATAAAAAACACTGTTTTTGCCATTGTTGGATGCTGCTTTAAGGAGCCTTGTGGAGTACCCTCAGAGTCAGTTGGAATTATAGACAGCTTGCGACGTCCGCTGCCACCTATTTTAAAATGGAAAGAGGAACAAAACAAGTGTCCTTCAAAACCTTGTAACCATACATACATTGATATCAGGCAAACTATAACTATGTCCTCTACAATGTGAGGATTGATATGAATTGCATTTCATAGTGGAATGTCACAAAACACATTGCTGGGGCTTTGAATGTGAAAAACAAATTGGAGATTGAGAAAAATGCTACCTGAACCCTTGAAAAACATCCAGCCTCCTTTTAAGGTTTTCAGTTTAGGAAATTCTTCCTCAAGTACTGCCACAATCTTGAAAACAAAGTTACATTCTAAATAAACTCCAGTACATCCAGAACTCTGCTGCTCGCCTGCTCACCCACACCCGCTCCCGTGACCACATCACCCCTGTTCTCCAGAACCTCCACTGGCTCCCCGTCCCACAACGGATCCACTACAAAATCCTACTCCTCACTCACAAAGCCCTCCACAATCAGGCCCCCTCCTACCTCACCGACCTGCTTCACCACCACACTCCATCCCGCCGGCTCCACTCCTCTGATGCCAACCTCCTGTCCCTTCCACTCAGGACCAAGCACCGGACATGGGGCGACAGAGCCTTCTCCATATCTGCCCCCTCCCTCTGGAACTCTCTCCCCAAAAACATCCGAGATTGCACTGACCTTTCCACATTCAAATCACAAATCAAAACTCACCTGTTCAAAACTGCTTTTAATATGTGACTATTATTGTGTACTTTGTTTTTAGTGTATTGTTTTTATATATGATGATTTTAATGTAAAGTGTCTTTGAGTGTCAAGAAAAGCGCTATATAAATAAAATGTATTATTATTTTCAGAATGTGATTACAAATTTTAATCGTTGAGCATTCTACAATATTGTATACGTGATTACCTCACTGTGTGTCAAGGTGTCTGATAGACTAAGCATCCTCTTGCCAAGGCCAGCATGGGCAAGTTCTAACTCGTCAGAGCCCTTTGGTGTAGACTCCATGGGTCCTGGAAGGGCATATATATGAAAGTCTGTCCTTTTCACAATGCAAGGGGTAGGGGCTGAGAAGCGTCTTTTTCCTCTTGGCTGATCGGTACTGAACATACTCGGGAACTGCCTAATGTGGGAATGACAAAAGACATTTGTAAGGGAAAGTAAGGGTAGATAGTTTATTAAATCTAGAGTAAGATTTTTGAATAATGAACAGAATGTATGGCTTAGTTGATGGTTTTTGTTTACGTACATTGGTTTCAATAACTAATTATTAATAGATAAATAAAAAGGTATAAAATACACTTGTGCTATTCTGTAACATTACAGCCACGGACTCGCCATAATCAAGACATCAATATTTCAGAAAATATTCATCATTGCCAGGAAAGTTAAAAATTGCAACTTAATGGTACGAAGCGATGCCCGTGGCAGTAAGGACCATCGTAGATGTACGCTGGTTGATGTTTGAATAGCAGCATAAGAGGACATAGAGAAACGCAGACTCAGGAAAAATGATCGAACAATGTCGTAAAACCACCAGCCATGATATTGTCATTAACTTTGTAAAATGGTGGATGTGTATAGGATTAAAGTTATATTTTCGTCTTGTACTGCCAAATGTAGAGATAGTAAATTAAATGCATCACCTTCTCATGGCCTGCCTCACCCGATCATCGTTATTAGGGACAGGTTGGGTGCTGGATCCCAGCCTGACTGGTGCACTGACTGGTAGGCTCTCTCTGCTCACCTGCGATGCGGACAGCTCCCTCGCTAATAATTGCACCAAAGCCCGTGCTGCTACCTCAGCGTGAGGCGACACGAGGTTATTTTCACTAATTGTAACTTAGTTCCAAGATGTTACTTTGCAGAAGAACCAAATTAGCATGCAGGAACTGTAGACAACACTAGCTAGCTAACGTTAGCTAAGCTTATGGAGCTAACTTACACGATTAAACCGACTAAGAAGTTTCAAATAATTCTCAGAAGTATCTCCGCTAATATTATAACTTATCAAAACGAATAATTCATGGTTCGAGAACATGTCATGACTTACAACAAGAGGGGGGGGGGGGGGTACATTAATTATGTTTCACTTACACTTGAAGCGGAAGCTCCGCCACTACCAGACGCCATTGTTTGCTGAGCTGACTTCTGTCCGCAAATTGCGTAACTCTAAAGGTGCGTTCACACCGGTCGCGTTGATTTTTTGACGCACTGCTAAATCGCGTCCAACGCACTGCAAAATCACGGCCAAAGCGCCGCCGGTTGTGTTCACACCAGATGCCGCAAAATCTCGTAGCGCCGGAGAGGGGGCGTGGTTTATCGACTGGAAGCCGTTCATCTGGCCGCC
>CM051704.1:4822941-4837941 GCA_028022725.1 Lycodopsis pacificus
TCACTTACTTTCCTCCATGCCATATCTTTTTTAGTTCTGTCGCGGTAGAGATACGACGACGTATCGTAGAGCTCGGGGAACCCGCAAACCGCCACTATTAACTTGTCCATTGCTGTTTGCAATTCAGCACCGGCGGGAGCTGCGGCACTGATGACGGGGGCAGCAACTCAACGCTGATAGGCTATCGCGCCACGCGATTATGTCGCAGAAGTTGAAAAATTTCAACTTGCGCGTTGGCGATTTTGCGGCGTCCAACGCATCCAACGCGCCGCCAGTCTCATCGCGTCTGTGCATAGACTTTGTATGTAATCTCGACGCGCGTCAAAAAAAAAAACGCGACCGGTGTGAACGCACCTTAACGCTGCCAGCCTCGTGGGGAGGGGAGGGGGGAGCTGCGCTCATGTGATTGGTTGAAAAAGAGAACGTTGAAAAAAACGCATTTGTGAATCTAGCGACGTCAGGACAGTCTCATAAATCCAAGGAGAGATCTGTAAAGAAATGCAGCGCGATCCACAAACAAATGCATACAAATCCACAAACAAATGTAAAAAATCCACACAGAAATATATTTGTGATTTTTTTTTGCATTTATATAAATCGTAATTTATTTATTTGTGCATTGGAATGTATTTGTGAATCGTTCTGCGTGCATTTGTAAATCAAATATATTTGTGAATTGTTCTGTACGCATTTGTGAACCTTTCTGTGTGCATTTGTGATTGAGACTGATCTGACCCCATAGACCTTGTGCTGTCGTATTCAATATTCAAAGACCTGCAGTCATACAGAATGAATCTGGCCCTTTAGAATCAATCATATTTACAGACAAGTGTCTGTAAACAGACAAGTGTTATCGTCTTCACAGGCATTTCCTTTACACAACGGTGTGTTTTCTTTTTTTGTCTTGTTGCACAAACAAAAACTCAATTAATCCATATAACTGAACCTTACAGATAAACAAACTAAATATACTTCAAAACCCAGCGGCTATACAGCAAACCTCTATTGGGATTTATCCTGAGTACTCTCAAGAAGCTTTACAAAACGCATTCAAAATCACAAGTTACTTCATTTCTTCAAAGTACACAAATACACAATGAAAAGCAATGTCAGCTCCACCTGTTTTCAAAATTGGCCGGTAAGTATTTCACATTTATTCTTCAGTGGGTAAAGGCCTTTACTCCCCCACATAGATCAATCAGTGGTTGAACACTACGGGACAACTTTTGTATAACTATGTTGAAAAAGCTGGAGCTGCTTAATTCCTTTTTAATGAGACTGTCTTCACAGTAACATTAGCTGCATTATCATAGGGGACAGACTCTGTCATTTACCGTTTCAACATCTGGCTCAAACAACCACCACCACCAGTATATTCCATTTTATCAGCCAGTGTTGCCGAGTTGTGTAACATTTGTTCCTTTATTACCTGAGCACCTAGTCTGCTGGTGTGACAGCAATCAGGTTTTTACCCGTCTGTGTGTTTGTCTAAATGTTTAAATGTCTTTTGGAGGCATTGACAACTTTTTTACAAACAATATTTGTCAGTTAAAGGATGATTGGTGACCCAAAAGAAGAGGTTTAATAATACAAAAAGGAAGGAGAGTTGAGATAAAAACAACAAGAGTGCCCCTAGTGCCTCCTGTGTGATGCAGTTTATTTAGGGCCATAATGAGAACCTGATTTGGAGAGGGCAGAAAAGAGAAGTGTCGGTGCACAACAGAAAGTCACGGTACACCAAAGAGTAAATGTAGAAGTGCCAACACTGTGTACACGGTACAATATGTAAACACACACAAGATATAATGGGCCACATTTAAGTGGTTATAGGTTATATACATAGTTTTAGAATCTGCTGTATACATGATTGGACAAAAACAAGAATAAGGTAAGGATAAGGATCTTTATTGTCATCGTACGAACATACAACGAAATTCAGTTGGCAACTCATCAGTACAGCAGCAACAGTTAAAAAGTGTATAAAAACATTAAGACAAGACTATTTAAAAACAAGACATTAAATAAATATATACAAGATAAAACACGATAAAGCACAGGCATCAATGGCTCCAAAGTGAAAAATGTGCTTGGTTACAGTGACGTGTTATTGACTGTTTGTTTCAGCACTGTCCGGTGGGAGCTGTGTGGGTGGTGGGTGGGGGGGCGATGGAGGAAACCGCTCTAGGGAAGAAGCTGTTCCTCAGCCTGTTAGTCCGGGTTTTGATGGTCCTGTATCTCCTTCCTGATGGCAGTGGAACAAACGGAGAGTGACCCGGGTGAGTGGTGTCTGTGCAGATGTTTCTGGCCTTCTTCTGGAGACGGGCAGCATACAGGTCAGGCAGGGTAACTCCCAAAATGTCGGAAACAAAGAGAATTTTGGTGGGTTTATTATGATTTATAATAGTATATTCTGAGAAGTTTAGCATGAGCCCTTCTGACAGCTTCCTTCTAGGGTCGTCCTTCAATCAGAGGATCAGCGGTTCGATCCCCGGCTCCGCAAGTTCCTGTTGATGTGTCCTTGGGCAAGACACTTAACCCCAAATTGCTCCTGTATCTGTGCCCTGATGCATGGTGAATAATGACGTGTCATTTGTGTGGTCGAAAGACTAGAAAAGCGCGATACACATTTGGATTGGAGTATCAGGTTAAATATACAGGCACAATGTAAAGTCTGATCTGAGATGGATACTGTAGGTGGCAAATGAAGGGACGCTAAAACAGCAGCCATTTTGACATTTATTATGGCCCTGTTCCATTTAGGTTTGCCATGGCCGTGCCATTGAGCACGTTGGCTCACCAGAATGGCTGTTACACACGCACAATAGAATGAGACTATAATTATTTGTATGAATATCTAACGAAAGCATTCTTCGCCTACCAGACTGGGTCCTGTTCATCCACTGTATCTGGGCATGTGTGCAGCGTAATGAAGCACGTTATTTGTGAAAGCTATCATGCAAATGAGTCAGACATAAGGATAGATTTTTCGAAGAAGTTTTGGCAAGCAGAATGACGGCAAATAATTGGACAAGACATAAAACATGGGAATAAAACTGCACTACAAGAAAACCCCGAAGAGCTTCATTACCACCAAAGACAGGAAGAGATGGCCGGTCTGAAAATAATTGAACCAAGCAAGAGTCAAGCTGGTGGATGGGGAAAAAAAGAAAAGAAATTTAATGCAAAATATGATTGCATTAGCTTCAGGGCAGAATATCAATTGCCTGAGACGATAATTTAATAAGTCACTAATTAAGTTACTGTCCAACTTTTTGGAGCCTGCTTTGTCTGACTGACTCACCAGGGAGTTTAACCCAGCCTCCATCTACTCTAAACTGAGCTGCCCCTCCCTCCCCTCATGACAGCAACAGCAGAGATGAGGGGACCACGGGAGTCGGACCGGACTAGTTGTCCTTTCCTGAAGCTGCATGCTGCAGGGCAGGCCACATCAGACGCAGCGGGCCTAATGAGCCACAACCGGATGGAAACAGGTCATTAATACTGAGCTGGTGTCTGAGTCTCAGGGCACAATAACTGGTGTGAGGTACTATATGGCTGGTGATGGGTGCATGATGAAGAACTGCTTGTCCACAGACTGGGGTCACTCTTTTTCTTCCCCCAAAACATGAATCCGATGTACTGACATATTCTAAACAGTACAGTAGTATTATACTCATCGTCCACATGGAGCCGCTTTAAATCTGCCTTCTTTTTGTTCAGGTCACCAAGAAATTCTCACCACAAAACTTCTGAAATAGAATTCAGTTCATATAGTCAGTGGATTTCAACTCTGAGCCTGTGATATGTGCCGTTGTGACTTCGATCATGCACTCGGCTCATTCAGTTTAATACAGTTATTTTGTGTGTGTGACCACGGGCCACGGCAAGGCCCGGATTTGGTTTACAATTTTTAGAGTACACTGACCCTTAAATACTGGCTCAAAGCAACTAAAAGCCCACAGATCCTCTATTGGTACATGTGGCAGTAAATGATGGACTGAGAAAGGATTCCCCCGAGATTACAAAGTTTATTACATCAAATACTTGAAACAGGGTATTAAAAACACAAGAAATCCATTCAATCTAATCCAAGACAATAAAAAGGTACACTGTATATCCAATAGACTTCGTGCCACAAAGTACAGTTAAAGAGGGGAGTGCTACAAGATGAATGGTCGCAGACGCGGACAGAGAGGGGAAGTAATACTGGGACAGACTACTCACCATGCTCCGGTGCCCTGCCGCCCTGCCGCCCTGCCACACACACACACACACACACACACACACACACACACACACACACACACACACACACACACACACACACACACACACACACACACACACACACACACACACACACACACACACACACACACACACACACACACACACAACAAAGCAAAAGGGTAAAGAAACAATTCGTGGAGGGAGAGCAAAGAAAACTACCACTAAACACACGTTTATCGGGGTGTGACGCACAGGTGAGAAACTCAATCACCAAACCCCCCACCGCCTGGGCGGCCACACTTCCCACCGGTCCTATAGCACTCAAACAGACAGACAGAAAACAGGTGTTCAACACACAATGTCAGCACCACATGGCAGAAACAAGAATCTATTATTAATTTCTTGGGGGAAAGCAATGAGCAGCACGAGGGCTAACAAAATGAACACCACCAAAGACCAACTAATAAACTAAAGAGTAAACAAAACAAACCCAACCAAAACATCGGTACGGCTTATATAGGGAGCCAAACAAATTGGGAACAAGGAAGTAGGAGGTGCTAAGGCGTACCAAGCCCTACAGTAGCCCAGGAGGGACATTTCATGACCGGCTACATGTGGAAGAATAGAAATTGGAAAGCATGCGGCATGGTTCAGTCAGTTCAGGTGCTGGATTGAGTCGATGGTGTAGTGTTTTAGGATCATCCTAAATGTATTTGATATTACTGTCAAAAGCAAAGCATATGTTTTCATTTAGATTTTTCTTAAACATAGCCATTTGATTTCTGTCCACTATGATAATCAACTAACTTAAAGATATCCTGTGGGGCTTTGAACACTTGTAGCAATCCCAGAACAGTGTTTTTTTAATTTGTCTCCTCATTTTGTCCTTGTCAATGCACTTGGGGACACAAAAACATGAGCTTGCATCTGACACGATCCACATGCCTGTGTTCCACTGATCCACAGGCAGCAGTAAAGGCAGGGAAAAGGAAAACGTGAGCGTTAACATGGATGTAAACAATTCAAATTGCGCAAAACAGCTTTACACATTTTTTGAGGAAGGAAATGCATTCAACACGCGTGTCCATGTTACCCACAAAACCGTGAGCTGAAAAACACTGAATGTAAACATGACTTTGTCGGAGAATACTCCCCCTTTAACATGCTTGAGATAACTCATCACAGTGAACATTTAGTCCAGTGGCTTCCGTCTGTTTCGGCGTGTGGTTCCATAAATAAGCAAAGTTTACTTGTGTCCAGACATCAAACTTTTGTGAGCAACCAATGAGTTATTTAAAGCGCCGCTGTGGATCCAGAATCAAGCACATCCAGCGAGCTCGCTCTCAGCTCGTCGGAGCTCGAAGCGCATTGAAATAGATGAAATCCTGGACCTGTGGACTCCCATTCTTTTTCTACACGGTGCAGCCAAACACTCGACTAAACGGACAGACTCTTAAGGCTACCATTTGGTTAAAATTCACTAAATATTTAGCTTTTATATTCTAACTACTGTGAGCGGTGGAGAAAGAGAGCCCTCTGTCAGCTTCTAGCTGCAACAGGATCAGCTCCTTGGAGAGAGCGCCACGGATCTCAGTCCTGACGACTGTGCTACTTTGATGCATAAAGTTGGCGGTTTGCGGGTCGGGTTCTCATAACGGGTCGGTTGGATTAAAAAACCCTGACCCGCGCTCCACTACAGCACACTCTGTGTAGTTAAATATATTATTCAGGGACTATTTATTTGGCATCATCTTCATGTTTAGACATTTATTATAGAAAAAAATGGGCTGGAATCTTAAACAATTCTGAGAAGGAGCCATGCAGACAGCTGGATATCATGAGAGCGTATCTGTGGACATTTAAGTAAAAACACAGCCTCTGGTCTAGACACGCACAGCAATGAAACATCTAAAATAATAAGAAAGCGGGACAGGGCGGTAGAATTCCACATACGCACCGCAAACAGGGTCACTTGGCGCAGCGTGAATATCCCGGCTTGGGTGCATGTCAGCAACATTTCTAGTCTCTGTGTCTATATCTGGAAAACATGTCAGAGACAGGAGAAAAGTAAACATTCGATACAACCAAACACTTCCTGTTTCAAAGTAAAAGCCCGCTAGCGTCTTTCTGTCTAAAGAATCTCTTCATTTGTCACACAAGACTTTTGAAATATTTGCAGGACAGTATTGTGGAAAATACGCTGACTTGGACAGCTCCATAAATTAGTATCTGCTTCAAATTGCGTAATGTTATGATTCCTAAATGAGCACAAGCCGTTTCTGTCTAATAAATATAAATGACATTTATAATGGGATGAAGATGTAGGCGGACACATTCATGTATGCGTGTACATGTGCACAGTGTTTTTCTTTATTTCAACAGTCAAATTAGTCTTACATTTTCTTATTTGTTCATGGGTTCCCATAAATTATTGCAGGGTAGTGTCTTGCTGAGTCCATCTTTCAAGAGTATTGTACATAATCCGTGGGGAAAATGGCACTTGCCAAAAGAGTGGCCTGCTCATTTATTTATTTTTTTGCAGCTGCTTGCAGCAGGTGTGTATTATTGAGTAGACAGCAGCACAGACAGGAGCTTTATGCTTCAAGTGGTTTCTGTAGCGGCACCTGATGCCCTCTGAGAGGGGAGTGTTTCCTGCAGCACATTCTGACTCCTGTGCTGAGGGGAGTGATGTGCGCTGCCAAAAAATCACTGACTTGGTCTCACAATCCACCTTAAGGGCCTCCATCTATCCATCCATCTTCTAGATCCTGCTGAGAGCTGTATCCCAGCATGAACGAGTCACCGACTTACCACAGGGTATTCAAAACGTATTTAAACACGTTCAGACAAAAATCAGCAAATATACTTCCACATAAGATAAGTTTATCCAGAGTCTACTCACCTATAAAAAAAACCCTGCAGTTTCCCATGACTTCCCTTTTTGCAGAATTTTACTTAATCCTTGATACTTGACAGTTATTCTCTTGGGCCAAAACAAAAAGGTAATGAAAAGTGTCATTCCCAACCACGCCGAGTTAATTTAGGGTTTTGTATAGTTGCTTGTGGCATTTTCGTCTCCTCCCACACAGGGCCGAAGGTTTCCCCACGGGACAGGATTAAGTGGTAGATCCAGTCTGGACTGTTCACCGGCACAAAGTTTTGAAATCATCATGGCATAAAGCGTAGCTGTAACGGTAAAGGGAAGTGAAGGTGATTTAATGGGTCATGACCAAGTGCCCACTTTCATGGCTAACAGCTGAGCTGATGTGGAAGAGGCAATACTATTTACAGCTGCTAGACATTGTCTTCAAAAAACATCAAACATTTTTGGATTTCCTTTAAAATATCTCAATTTAAACTATTGTTGCTATAATATATATATATATATATATATATATATATATATATATATATATATATATATATATATATATATATATATATATATATATATATATATATATATATATATATATATATTCTACATCTGAGTATGTTTCAAGGACGAATATTTTGCTCTGCATACAGGGCTCTAGAGTGTGACCGTTTTCGTCGTACATGAGACTCTACAATTTACCTTTAATTCTCGCCAACAGCTGATCTGCCGCGTACACATTATGCTTCTCTTATACAAACAGAATATACGCAGATTGCAATCAAAGCTGGCCTTGGCCATTTCTCACATGATGGATTCCACTGTCAACACGCTCGCTCATTCAGTTGCAGAGTCTCCATGAGTCGACGCGTCCTTCAAGAAAAAACACATGAACCAACTGAGTCACACTGAAGACTCCTGTATCTCTGTTTAGAACCAGTTTGTACTGTATGTTTCTCAGACCTCCAGTAGTTGCTGGCACTTCAATAATGTTTCCTGCCCTTCAGTTGTCTCTACATAACCTGCTCTGTGTGTCACTTGCAGCACAAGCGCCTATGCAACATATCCGGGGTTTGAAGAAACGTACAACGACAACATTTTTTTCCTGCCGACTGAACTGTGGAATTCTTACTTCTAGCTCCCTGCAATATTCTGCATAGAGGGCTTCATCTGACTCAAACAACATATATCGGCACCCTTCTTTCCTTTTACAATCACTGACATAATGTGTTGAGAAATGAACTATGTATGGGAACTGACAAATAAGGTAAGGCTTAAAATGTATTATTGCGGCACCAAAAGACGCTGTGAACATTTCTTTGTGTATCTAGTTTATGTGCTGGTGCACCTAAATTAAAAAAGTGCACCAGTGCAAACAGTCTGGAGTCAACAAAGTAGTTTATTTCAGGAGAAAAACATAAAAACAAATGACAAAACTGCATCAAAGCCAACATCTGGAGTGGGAGAGAAAGCCCAGATGACTAAATCACTATTTTAGGGTTGCAATGTCAGCAGTGCTGTATGACATGAGTTTTTTAAATGAGTAAATCATAGAGGAGATTGGAGACAACAGAATGTTGTGTTCTGTGCCAGCAGTGGACTGTGGCTGTGCAGCTACAGACAGCTAGCTACAGACAGCTAGAAAACTCTGCTGAGTGACAGCCTGTCAAACATTGCTTCAGTCTCCTCCTGCTCTCTGTGGTCATCCAAACTGTTTTAACACAATAGCACTTCCCACATTACTCATAGTATTCTGTTTGTGCTGTCAGACAACTGATAGAGTATGAACGTTATTTAATGGCAGCCCATAAACATTATACACAGCAGCTCTGCAGCATATTTAGCCATGGCATTTAGAATGATCGACCACAGAGAAAGTTGGAGGCAACTAAATGTGAAGTCTAGATGAAATAAAAATAATGCCATTTTAAGTCTTTAAGACCACATCCTCATTCATACTGTGCACACATTTAAAATACACGTCAACAGCTGCATTCACATGCTCTGACTGTCATGAAGACAGACATTTTTGCTGAAACGTGCTGAAACATTTTATTCCTGTTTCACAGCAGTGGAACGTTTCACATACAGTCACACTGAGCACAGATAGAACTGCTACTGTGTAAAGAGAATACTGCTGTTAAAAAGAACCTTATGTGTTTTAAGTGTTTACAAACCAAATGTTATTGCCCTTTTGTGCATATAGCAGTACTTTTAAAATAAAAGTGCACAATACACTACTTTTGAATTCATTATTGAACTTTGCCATAACAATGCGATGAATCGCGATTAAAAATTTTAAACGTTGCCCAGCACTAGTTAATACGTTACAGTACAGAAGCTAAAGATGCTCTAACTTCCGTTACAGCAGGACTTTAACCAGCACTGAGAAGCGGTTATAGATAATGGATGGATGTGGCACACAGACCCCTCCCTGAGTTTGTCTTTTGCAAAAGCTACATTTTTCCTCAAAACACAAAAACAGCAACCTGTTGTTTTATGATAAGGCCATTTTGGTAAAGAATTATTTTGGGTGGAGAAACAAAATGCCATTTTAGTCTTGATGTTGGGAGGGAAAATGCGTTTACAAATTTCACTTATGGAAAATTCTATTTCACCACTGCAAAGGAAGTCATCTTTTCATCCCTGTTCCTGTTTGTATCAAACAATGTGTTTGCAGGAACAGCAGGTTTGATTTGTTCATGGTGCGGAGGATTTAATGACACTGACAATTGTGAAATTGGGCTACTTTCTCATAAACTCCAAAACTTTGCTTGAATGAAACATGATCCCACAATGTTCTGCCACATTTGTATTCTGGTGCAGCGCTGGATCCAGGTGTAGATTAAACATTTGTATTATTTACAAGTAGGAGGCTGTCAAAGAGCACATACCTCCACCATGGCGACACAGTCCACTAAGATTGAGATCAAAATGTCTTGTTAACATGTAGTGTTTGTTATACGTCCAACACAGTCCACTAACAATGGCAACAAACAAAGCATTTGTTAGAGCAGCTACTGCTCTGGAGTGAGTTTTATTATACATGTATTCATGTTGTTTCGTCTTTCCTCCGTGTTTCATAATCAAAGTCCCATTCTGGATCAGTGGATCCATGCATGAAAAGTTTAATTTTTCTTCATGGGGGGCCAGTTAAATCCTCCCACAAAGTCGGAGGATACTTTCTATAACCTTGGAAATTGACAGGAATGTGTAAATTCAGTCTTTTGCAGATTGTCAATTTAAAGTTTTTACAAAAAAGAAAAGAAAAGCTAGAGCAACATGATTCGACTCTCTGGCTCCGATCCTTGTACGGTGGCAGTTCTTCTAGTCTAGTCACAGCAGGGATGCGAAACAAAACAGATCCACTGGCAGTTGTCCTTGAATCCCAGTTTGGACGCGTTGCTGGTGCCCAGTCCATAATAAACACCATAATCCGTGGAAGCAAACAGTCTGCTGCTTAACATGCGCGGCACCGTTCCCCTGATCTGGCAACCGCACACGGACAATGTGAATGACCTCTGATCATAAAAACAGGCTCCCTCTGTAAGACAACGCCCTGAGACGACGCCTTATCACCTGGACTCTCGCCATCTAACAAGACCTTTTAATGGAGATTGGTTTATCTATTTATGGGGATTTATTGGAGGGAAAGATATTTCCACCAGGACGTACACACATGAGGCTCTGCAAGCGCACTCCCGAACACCCATACAAATGAGAGCTACGCATACACTCACATCTGGTGGACTGTTCTCGTGAGTTTTTTATTGTAACCCTAAACCCACTTCCTTACTCTTAACGTCATCCAAAACCCTCGACAAAGCCTAAACCTGATTTCAGTTCCTATTTTAAACGGTCTGTTCACTCAATTACACATTTTCTCATTTGTCTCGAGTGGTATCGCTCTATGCAGATAGTTTGAGAGTAAAAAAAAAAAAAAAAAAAAAAAAAAAAAAAAAAACTGTCACTGCGCCCCATTTGGCAAGAGTGGCAGCAGGGATTTGGTATTGTGCAAGTGGTCCCCAACTGGTCCATCCTCAGGATCCAAATTTCCACTTGGACACGATCCACACACACATACCAACTAAACACAAGTTGTCTTTCCATCTACTCATTCTGTCAGTCACTACGCAGCCACTTCAATTATATCTCACAAGAGGAAAACCAAAATGAACAGAGCTCAATAATGGCAACAGCTGTTACAACTAATTCAGGCTTCTTCTGTTAAAGCAGAACATGTAAATAGGCTTGATGAAAATAACAGAGCTCCAGTGCTGAAAAATAATTAAGCCAAGAATATCATGTTCAAGTTGGGCAATAGGTATAGGACAATACTTTTACATGACACATATTGACGTTTTGTATTCAGTGCAAAGTGAGGGTCATGTGACTGATGGTGCTGGATCGGCTCCATGATCTGTAAAGTTACATGTAGCGCTGCTACTCACTCTGTAGCAGGAAACTGTTTTAAATTAAAAGCACTAAAATAAAAGCACTCTTTCCAAACTTGAAACTTTGTTTTTTTTTCAAGTTGTCTCACCTGCTAGTGACCCACTAATAATTGACCTTTGGACTAAAAGTGGACCCACAAGTTGAAAACCATTGAACAGGCACAATGAAGAATAATTATTATTTTAGCATTTTAAATGCTGATAGCTTAATATTTACCTGTGGCAGTTTGTAGGCTACTTCTTCCAAGATGGCACACGCAGGTATAATGCTGAAATGGTGAAACATAGTATCGATCATGTTTATTTTTGGCTGTGGATTGTGTAGAACAGTACATCCATTCATTTAGAAAACTAATTACGTTTGAGTAAATAACGTCTCGATTGGATGATCTGGCTGGATTATTGTTTGTTTAAGTTGATTGCAGGGAGAGAGAACTGGGTGAGCTAGATTAACTTTAAACAAGAGAGAGAGCGGCGCGCTGCGCTGACGATTCATGAGCTTCTCAACAGAAACGGTAGATTCTTTCAAGGCAACAGACGATCAAGTCAGGCAGGAGTTTTCAGCTCAGCCTTCCTTAGACACTGCCATTAGACACTGACTTAATGTACCTTCTAAACCATACACATACTCTACACAGCTGGAAACTGAACAGTTAGAGCTAACATAGAACACTGGGTAAAAGCATAAAAACACAAGGAAAACCAAATCCTTTAATTACAGCTGACATATTTATTTACAATTCTTACAGACACATTGACATATTTTTTTCTTTGACTTTTGGTATTCTATTCTCGATGAAATATCAGACAACTGTAGATTCAGGACTATTACACCACACCGATGGCCTGTTGTGATTGGTCCAGATTAACAAGATAGTAGGGTAATAAATGAATTTAATATTTTAGAAAGAGACACTTTTTGGAATGAAATTTGTTTTTAAATGTTTATTTCAAGATATATTTATTATATATATATATATATATATATATATATATATATATATATATATATATATACTCATTAAGGTAAGCTCAGTGGTACTTCTTTGTACATTAGACATTTTTTGCCTACTTTCCAACAGAGCAGAGGTATTCAACAGGGGGTCCGCGGCCCCCAGGGGGTCCGCAGCGGTACTGCAGGGGGTCCGCAAAATATTGGTTAAACAATTAAACAACAAAAAATCTCAAAACATGAATCTGTCCATTATTTTAATAGTTCAGTATTGTATGAAAGATAACAGGTATCTTTAGACACTGCAGTGGTACTAATAGGCCATCACTCATTTTTGGTTTCCACGTTTAAAATTAAAACATCAATTTGAATAGCTTGTATGCATAATTATCATGCAATTATCAGACAATGTTGATATTGGTATCAGCTGACAAGGTACGTTTCTAAATGGCAGTGGCTTGCACGTTTAAAATAAAAAGATGAATATATGAACCTGTGTATTATTTGAAAAGCTTAGTATTGAATCGCCCAGGAGAGACAGGAGTGGAAGACTTTTGTTGCTGCCCTACAAGCAAGAGGCATAATGATGATTAGTATTGAATGCACAATAAAGAGGTATACACGGTAGGCCCATTTAATATAAAACACAATTTTATACAATATATATAGTCGGGGGTCCCTGCTCCATCGCTTTATCAGTTTGGGGGTCCTTGGCCTGAAAAACGTTGAAGACCCCTCAACAGAGGATTTCAAACTGAAGTTTAACCCAATTAAACTGCCATTTTAAAGAAGGAAGTAGTTTCAGCTGATAGTTATAGGTGCATGGCTCTATAGTGGCTCCTAACTGCGTTAGATCAATAGTCCATTACAGGTCCATTGTGTAAAAGAATAATAGTAAGAACCGCATTCTACACATTTTCTTTTGGTCTACTATGTTGCTAATGGCAAGCTAGAATGTCCGTATGTGTCCGTCACATATCTCAAGAGCTGTTTGTCCGATCCACACTACACATGGTGGGTGTATCTCTGGGGACCCAAGGACGTACCCTAACCTTGTCAAAGTGTGTGTCTGCAAATAATCCAACTGTAAACAAAAATTGTTATTTTTTTAGGAAGGAATTATTTGGAAGCATTATTGATGCGATGTCAGTCTCTGGACTTCAGTTTAGAAAAGCTCCGGTTCTTATTGAGGGGTTGCCACATCCAGATAAATAAAAAAATATACCAGGTATCTGAGGAAATATAAGTCAACCAATTCATCAAACGTTAGCGAGTTAACAATGCACATTACAGGTAATTCCAGGGTGATAAAATGACTGTTAGAATGACGCTGCAATACAGTGTGAGGAGCGAGTGTCGACACGGTAAACTGATAATCAGCTTTATATACTGGAGAACCATGAGGCATGACTGTGCTAAAAAATATTTAGTTTGACACTATGTCTTTTTAATTGTGCCTTAGAGGAAACAGATGAAACGTCCTCGCCTGCCACACAATAAAGCTGTCTATTATATTCTTTATCAAAGCTGTTAATACAGTCGCTACTGTGAAGAGCTCTGGGGTTACAGTTGTACAACGGAAATGTTTTTCTAATCTTTTCCTACATTTCATTCTGTCTGCTTTCTCCTGGACAGCTTCTGCATCAGCACATTCTGCCACATGCACTCAAGGACAGCAGATAGAAAATCTCTACATCCTTTGTTTAACTGTTGAAGCTTTTATTACCTGAGGGGCTGAAATGAAAACCGATTGCATAACCGCATTTTCAAAATATCATGTAGAAAAGAAATACTAATTTCAAACACGTACTATAATGAAAAAGGAAAGCTTAAATACCTCAGCTGCTAAAATGAGCACATTGTGTATATTTTAATTCATTTATAGTTTAATGAATCACATTCTAAAGTGTGTCCAATGCTAATTTACGTCAACAGCACCTGAACTAAAGTGAAGTTCTTCAAATTAGACAAACTTACACCAATGAAAGCGTAGAAAAGGCTCCTAATCCACTTGTGTAAATGTAGGTTTATGTAAAGGATGTGCACATTGTAATCCGCCATGCTCATGCACAGCACTTTTATTTACATGAAGCAACATCATTAAATAGGTATCTATAGGCTCAGAGGGTCATAGCACATAACAGAAAATGAAGTTAAATGAACTGATTTATTTACAAAAACACACTATTCTGCAAAAGAGATTAGATGTGGATGGTAGTAAATAAATGGAACTGATGGTGGAAGCAAACAAAGCACATGGAGCGCGTGTCAGAGAGGAATTAGGTGGCAGCTTATGTAGTGACTGGGAGCATTGGGCCCAGGTGCTCCCAGTCAGCCCAAATGGACGGCCCCGCCTACCAATTACCTGTACCTGCAGGAGGAGAGCAAACACAGCTCGAACAAACTCCTTTTGACGGCTGACATGTCTACGGGCCTTTCTCATTTCTGGATTTTCTGAGTCTTCAGCTGCGGATGAAAAGTCTAAAAAT